>CM030358.1:82874028-83104418 GCA_017893485.1 Hemerocallis citrina
TCAATATCTTACATAATAACTCCGAATTTAGCCAATAGTTCGATTTGTGGCCGAACTAGGGTTTTGATTTGCTTTTGATGTAGATATTGAGAGAGAGATTGTATGAGAATGGATGAGGAGGAGCAAACGGAGAAGTTTGGAATAGGGTTGGGGTTCTTGGGTTTGCTTTTGGCCAAAAAACAAAATAGGGAGTGGGGACAGATCTAAAATTCGAACTTTGCCTTAACCCGTCCTTGGCAACGACGGGTTAAGGCAATATTTTAAAATAAAATTTAGCCTTAACCTGCCGTTGCCAACGACGGGTTAAGGCTAAAATTTATAAAAAAAATATATGGACGGTCCACATCAATGTTCGCACGGGTCTGTGGACATAGACCTGTTTGCAACTGAAGAAGCCTCTATATATATGTATTACACTAGTATTAAGACAAAACATGTTATTAGATTTTCATTCATATCCATAATATCTTTAAGTAGGTTTTTACAACACCCAAAACATTTACTAAACACAAAATATTTCAGTTTTTACAAAACACAACTTTTACAGAGCATTCATCTTGATTCTACTCCTACCGACCATTCTCAACAGGACCTGTTCCTCTCTGACGCTGCCCTAGTTGTGCCTGCAGCTGGGCCGCCCGATTCTGCAATTTTTCGTGTTTCTCTTCATGGCGTAGTGTTTTATAGCGATATTTGATTTTTAGCCGGTGCAGTTTTTGGAACACCTTAATTTTGGATTTTCTAGGTTTGGTTAATTCCTTGTCGAAGAAGAGTTGCTTCCTCTTAATTCCGTACACTTCTTCTTCGAGCTGGCTTGTTTTCCACTTATGCATATACATATGACGCCACAATGCAGCGATTCTATTTTTGATCCTACTCTGCGACATAGTCGGTGAGTTGCTTCGTTGTGGTATAGCCCGGGAAACGAGCTGCTCTAAACTAATCGGTTAATTGCGGTGGGGTGAGGAGTGTCTTGATTTCCATAGGCTCTTCTTCTTTCGGCCCTCCCTCTTCTTCAGATTCTTGTTCTTCCTCAGATTATACTTCCTCTTCCAAGAAGCCATCAAGGATCGATATACCATTATCAACCATCCTGCATGGAGCAAAATACGGGAATTAGTTCAGATATAGGAAGAAATCAAAATCATAAGTTGTAAAATGCAACCCTATGACTTACGATTATTCCATAATCTAAACTAAACCTGACGCTAGAGGGAGCTCAAAGTCCAATTTCTTGCTATGTTAGTACTACTCTTTGAAGCAAGGTCTGATACCACTTTGTAACGACCCGAGATCCACATACAAAAAACTCGTGACACAACCCAAGATCATTACTTCAAATGAGTACATAACACAGAAAAGAAATTGCAGGAAATTTAAAACTTACATTGTTCAGGAATTTTTTTACTTTCCACGGCCCAAAACTCTATTGTTCACACTATCTATCCTACAAACCAACTGTGGGCACGTCAGTTGAATACAGCTGACGCAAAACGGATAAAAACCGCAATTTCCTAATCCTCGACCAACAACCTGAATGCAGAAAGAAAGAAATGTGGAAATCATGTAATAGGGGTGTTGGTGTATGTTATGACCTAGGATCTAATGCACAATTCAAATGCACACAATGCTGTTATTATAATGTATACTTGATTCGGAAACATATGCATCACATACTACATATATCCTAGTCAAGTTTGAGCGTACTTCAGATCATAGGGTTCACTCCATCGCAATGCAAACCTAGTCTTGTACTTCTTCCTATTCCTGACATTTATTTAGTAACTGGTAGAGCTGCAGTAAATACGGTCTATTCCGTCTACTGCATCGGATCGGTGGTTTTTCTCCCCTCCCAAAAGTCGGTAATCACCCCGAGCTATTGGAATCAGTGGTCTCTCTCTACTCCGCCGACCGGTGGTCTCACTCCACTCCTGACAGGCTGGTGATCATTCAGCCCAACTGCAGTCCTGTCGAAACCACACCCGGACTGTACCATAAGTTTTCCGAACTTAGGGCGAATCGGGAGGTATTTCCCTACTCCGCCAGAGACTAAGAGTTATACTCTAGCTCATTGTTTATATGGATAACTTAGAACATAAACATACTCATAAGGGTCCATTTTCCTAGATTTCGACATCTCTATCACTAAATCTTAGAAAACAACAGTTGAGACTGTACTGCACGCGTCCCAGATGAGACGACGTCGCACGTGTCCCCTTGACAGGTGAGTACACTCCCAACTAGTGCCTGCCCTTATTTTATTGGTCATGCGATCTTATTAACATTTGTTGTCCTTTATTTCCTATTTAATTTATTCTTATTCTTAACAAATTCTACTTAGTTTCTTATTCAATGATAGTTGGTTACTAGGTAATTTAATCCTAGATCGAAATGTTAGTCTTGTCTTACAACAAGTTATATAACTTGAGTATGGGATCGATTCGATTATCAGATTAAGCTAAGAGTTGGTTTAGCTACATGTCATCGACATATATCAAAACTAGTACTTAATGTACATTTACTTATATGTAAAACAAAGGGCACTTAGTGCACTAGATATCACAATATGCATATACTTATGCATACTACCACCATATGCATATACTTATGCATACTTGCTTAATAAAGTCTTTAATGCCTACAATGATTTCTTTACTTTACTACTACTTTGAATTAATACTTCTACCAAGCATTACTAACTAACAAGTAGTCTTCTATTACCTTGAATCACTATGGATTGCTACAAGCTAACTAAACAACATATTATCTGGGCATTTGTTTCCACAATTTTCCATTAAATTTTCGTATACATAATCCTATACAAAACCTAATATAGGTAATTATTAATACCATCGTTGTGCATTTACTCATTTAGGATTATGAACTTAAATGTGAAGCTGTTCTATATGATTTTTCACGGAGTTATCCTATTCACTTCTTTATTAATGTTTTGTAAACCTATTTAAGTTCACTACTACTACTATACTACTTTACTGCTACTACTACTACTGCTTACGACTACTACTACAACTGCCTACTACTACTACTACTACTGTCCACTACATGAGCTTTTTCTACAATCCCTTCTACTGCTTGTGACTACTGTAAGTAGTCATGTCTACATTAATTATGATGAAAGGTCACAAGCTAATTAAACCATACTAACTACTAATTTATGTTTACAATGCTGACAGTTCAAATCTTTACTATTATTACACATATATTCTTACAAGCAATTAGTTACGTATCTTGGATAGGACATGAGTTGTAACTATTTCACACACATATATAACATATTTCACGCACATAATATATATATGGTAATTCAACCATTTCAGGCCAAATTTTAAACAATTGATTAATTAGTCCAAGACTAGAACATGATTAGTAGCAAGCATTCAATAATACCTATTCTATTTCTTTTCTTGCTATGTTCATTTTATAAAAACTGAAGTATTTAATACTTTTAACTAATATCATATTAACAAGAATAACTAATTATAACAAGCATATCTTCTAACATAACTTTACTACTTTCAATCCACAACATTATCAAACATAACTTCTATATAAAAAAATCACAAAAAATAATCGAGAGGTAAAGGAAAAATAACCACTTTCTTCTTAGTTCTTTCTCCTCCTTGCTTCAAGTTGCTTCCTTTACTCAGCTTATGCTTCTCGAACGCTTTTAGAACTATATATATATATATATATATATATATAGAGAGAGAGAGAGAGAGAGAGAGAGAGAGAGCTTCGGTTGTGCACTCCTCTAGTGCACGGCATGTGCACTAGGCCTTCGGGCATTCATATCGACGATCCGAACCGTTCACATTGATCTACACATCTAAATTAGTCTAATTATGTAAAGTCAAATCATTTGAAATTCATTTACCCATCCATCATGTGACTATAAAAAACAAATGATTTTCAGCCATACAATTTTGTAACACTTCAATGGATGGGCAAATGAATTTCAAATGATTTGATTTTACATATTTAGACTAATTTAGATGTGTAGATCAATGTGAACGGTTCGGATCTTCGATATGAACGTCCGAAGGCTTAGTGCACACGTCGTGTGCACTAGAGGTGGTGTACAACCGAAGCTTTCCCTATATATATATATATATATATATATTATATTATATAAGGATGCTTAGAGTATGGCAGATAGGAAAAGAATAGAAGAAAGTTTAGGCTAGGGTTTATTATAAGAGAAGTAGGGTTTTGAAAATAGTAGAACAAGAACTAAGTTTATACATATATATAGAGAAAAAGGTGAAGGGGGCTGCTGTTTGCTGTCGGCCATCTGCAGAAAGGAAGAGAGAAAGAAGTGGAGTGTGGGTGTATGTGGAAGTCTTTTGGGACCTTAGGTGTCCCCCTTTTTTACATTTAACTCCCCGAGCTTTATTTATTTACACTTAACTTTTAGATAACCATGTTGGATTGGGCCTTAAGAAAAGAAATATTGGGCCGTTAAAAAGAAAGCATATCAAGTAAAAAATATAATTAACCATATGGATATGCTAAACAAAACAAACATCGTAAGAATAAAAATAAAATAACCACATCAATGCATATACATATATATATATAATTTTTTTTTCATTGTAAAAAATGTTACATACTAGGGGTATTACAATTTAAACCAGCATCTCTTTTACTTTGCTTCCTTCTTATTTCTATTTGTGCTTCATTGCTTAATAGTTCGCCAAGCTATATTACTTTTTAAAGAAAAACTTTAATGACAATTTAAACCAGCATCTCTTTTACTTTGCTTCCTTCTTATTTCTTTTTGTGCTTCATTGCTTAATAGTTCGCCAAGCTATATTACTTTTTAAAGAAAATTTTAATGACATGAGTAACCTATATCTTGTATGTTTTTCACAACTTCTCGAGTTCTTATGTAAATTATCCAAAGTTTTAAACCTAATGTCTTCTATGGCATTTTTACACTCATTATTTTCCATCCTGCGTAGGGCCTGCGTATTACAAACTTTTCTTCCTTACAACACTTGTCGAACATTATGTGAATTTCTTACTGTGTTGGTTATTTTTTAAGCATATCGTTCCGCCACCAATTCTTCTTATTAATTACTCTACCCGGTCCCGTGCATGTCTTTCACAACCACTCTAGTTTCTTACTTGCTATGTACATTATCCAAAAATTCAAACTTTGAATTCAAACTTTGCATCTCGTTTGATTTTTTCAAATTCATTCTTTGCTATTTGGCATTTTTAATAATTTTCTTTACCATGGTACATTTGTCAAACAATTTAGGAATACTCCCTTGCGGGTTGACTTATTTTTAAACTTCATCAACCCATCCCCAATTATCCTTATTAACTACTATATTATCTTACGTTCTTGAAGATTATGTTTTGCAACTTTCTTGATGCTTTGAACTTTCTACATGTCTATTTTCTTCGTCCAAAGCATTAGATTTTTCGACGTACTATGAATGATATGAATATTTTCAATTCCTTTTGTGATGGCCCGAAACTCCATTTAACTTATCTTATTTTTACTTTCTCAGAAAATATTTAAACCGACATCTCTCTCTACTTTGATACCTATATATTTTTATTTCTGCTTCATAACGTAAAAGTTCGCCAAGCTCTATTACTTTTTAAAGAAAAAATTTAATGCCACAAGAAACCTATAACATGTCTGTTTTTCACAACTTCACGAGTTTCTTATGTAAATCGTCCAAAATTCTAAACCTAATGTCTTCTATGGCATTTTTAGACTCATTATTTTCCATGTTGCGTAGGCATGCGTATTTAAAAACTTTCTTCCTTACAACACCTGTCGAACATTATGAGAATTCCTTGTTGAGTTGGCTAATTTTTTAACTCATCGTTCCGCCACCAATTTCCTTTTTAACTACACTAACAAAACTCGTGCTTGTATTTCACAACCTCTCTGGTTTCTTACTTCCAGTATACATTTTCCAAAATTTCAAACTCTGCAACTCGTTTGACTTTTTCAAATTCATTCTTACTTCCAATATATATTAACTACTCTAACAGAACTCGTGCATGTCTTTCTCAACCTCTCTAGTTTCTTACTTCCTATGTACATTTTCCAAAATTTCAAACTTTGCATATTTTTGACATTTACAAATTTATCCATTGCTATTTTGCTTTTTTCATAATTTTCTTCACCATGATAGATTTATCGAACCTTATAGGATTACCTACTTGCGGGTTGACTTATTTTTAAACTTCATCCTCCCTCCACCAATTATCCTTATAAACTACTCTTTTATCTTACATTCTTCAATATTATGTTTTGCAACTTTCTTAATGCCTTAAATTTTTTACGTATTTATTTTCTTCCTCCAAAACAAATGATATTTTTCGAGGTACTATGTATGATATGAATAATTTCAATTTCTTCTGTGAGGGCCCTGATACTCCATCTAGCTTATCTAATTTTTACTTTCTCAGAAAAGATTTAAATAAGCATCTCTCTCTACTTTGCTACTTATCTATTTCTATTTGTGCTTCATAGCATAAAAGTTTGCCAAGCTTTATAACTTTTTAAAGAAAAAAAATTAATGACACGAGTAACCTATATCGTGCATGTTTTTCCCAACTTTTCGAATTTCTTATGTAACTTATCCAAAGTTCTAAACCTAATGTCTTCTATAGCATTTTTAAACTCATTATTTTCCATCTTGTGTAGGACCTATGCATTTCAAAATTTTCTTCCCTACAACACTTGTCGAACATTATGAGAATTCCTTGTTGTGTTGGCTAATTTTTAAACATATCGTTCTGCCACCAATTCTCCTTAATAACTACTCTAGCCGATCTCGTGCATGTTTTTCTCAACCTCTCTAGTTTCTTAGTTACTTTGTACATTATCCAAGCTTAACTTTTTCAAATTCATTCTTTGCTGTTTATCGTTTTTCATAACTTTCTTCACCATCATACAATTGTCGAACCATATAGGAATACCTCCTTGCGGGTTGACTTATTTTTGAATTTCGTCATCCCACCACCTATTAACTGTAATGACAAACCCTATCGTTTTACATTCTTCAACATTTTGATTTGCAACTTTCTTAATGCCTTGAATTTTTTTCATATTTTTCGACGCACTAAGTATGATATGAATAATTTCAATTCTTCTATGAGGGCCTCGATATCCCATCTAGCTTATCTAATTTTTACATTCTCAGAAAAGATTTAAAATAACATCTCTTTCTACTTTCTACCTATCTATTTCTATTTGTGCTTCATAGAATAAAAGTTTGCCAAGCTATATTACTTTTTAAAGAAAAATTTTAATGCCACGAGTAACCTATTTCGTGTATGTTTTTCACAACTTCTCGTGTTTCTTATGTAAATTATCCGTACTTCTAAACCTACTGTCTTCTATGGCATTTTTGGACTCATTATTTTCCATCTTGCGTAGGGCCTGTGTATTTCAAAATTTTCTTCCCTACAACACTTGTCGAACATTATGAGAATTCCTTATTGTGTTGACTAATTTTTAAACCTAATGTTCCGGCACCTATTCTCCTTAATAACTACTCTAGCCGGTCTCGAGCATGTTTTTCACAACCTCTCTATTTTCTTAGTTACTTTGTACATTATCCAAAATTTGAAACTTTGCATCTCGTTTTACTTTTTCAAATTCATTCTTGGCTTTTTATCGTTTTTCATAATTTTCTTCTCTCCATCATACAATTGTCGAACCATATAGGAATTCCTCCTTGCGGGTTGACTTATTTTTGAACTTCATCATCCCACCACCTATTATCCTTATTGACAAACCTTATTATCTTTACATTCTTCAAGATTTTGTTTTGCAACTTTCTTAATGCCTTGTTTTTTTGCATACCTATTATATACCTCAAAAAAATATTATATTTTTCGACGCACTATGTATGATATGAATAATTTCAATTCATTCTATGAGGGCCCCGATATCCCATCTAGCTTATCTAATTTTTACTTTCTCAGAATTGATTTAAACTATCATCTCTCTACTTATCTACCTATCTATGTCTATTTGTGCTTCATAGCTTAAAATTTCGCGAAGCCTTATTACTTTTTAAAGAAATTTTTTAAAGACACGAGTAACCTATATGGTGTATGTTTTTCAGAACTTCACGAGTTTCTGATGTAAATTATCCAAAGTTCTAAACCTAATCTCTTCTATGGCATTTTTAGACTCATTATTTTCCATCTTGCGTAGGGCTTGCATATTTCAAAATTTTCTTTCCTACAACACTTGTCGAACATATGAGAATTCCTTATTGTGTTGACTAATTTTAAAACATATCGTTCTGTCACCAATTCTCCTTATTAATTACTCTCGTCGATCTCGTGCATGTCTTTCACAACCACTAGTTTCTTACTTGCTATCTACATTATCCAAAAATTCAAACATTGCAACTCGTTTGACTTTTTCAAATTCATTTTTTGCTATTAATCGTTTTTCATAATTTTCTTCACCGTGGTACATTTGTCGAATCATATAGGAATACCTCCTTGCGGGTTGACTTATTTTTTGGATAATCATTTCTTCTATCTTCACTTTGTCTCCCCATCACAGCTTTATAAAAATAAACAAAATGGATCAATAACAAATTTATTTTACCTATTTCTTGAGTGGAGAGTTTGCACCCGTCACTGGAAACTCCGGTCATCTCAACCCTATATATCCAAACATACACTAAAAGTTCTTATATGTTATGTTACCCATGATTTCTTATAACCAGTGAAGGGAAACACTTCACGATAGTATATTCTCTTGTAGTAAAGAAATTAATGTTGCATATTTTCCAAGTTATTTTAGGTTGCTGATCAGCTTACCTGTCCTGCTATGGTTTGGAAGCCCAAATTGAGGCCACCAAATAATCTATCTCTCACTTGCGTACACCTTAAATCAAGACCAATAAAAAACTCATCAAATAAATCACCAAATTAAATTTTTTAAACCCAAAAATAAAAACAATCTTGCCTCTCTGAACTTAGATCTCATGCTCACACAAAATTCGAGTCAGCAAAAATCCGAGCTCACACAAAATTAAAAATTATAATGAGAATTCGGTTAATGAGGTTTTCCTTATTAGCTACTCTAACCGATCTCGTGCATTTCTTTCACAACCTCTCTTGTTTCTTATTTTGCTATGTACATTTTCCAAAATTTAAAACTTTGCATATGGTTTGACTCTTTCAAATTCATTCTTTGCTGGTTAGTGTTTTTTATGATTTTCTTCACCAGGATACATTTGTTGAACCGTATAGGAATCCCTCCTTCCGGGTTTACTTGTTTTTAAACTTCATCATCCCACCGCCAATTATCCTTATTGAATACTATAGTATCTAACATTCTTCAAGATTATGTTTTGCACTTTTCTTAATGACTTGAATTTTGATATGTCTATTTTATTCCTAAAAAACATATGATATTTTTCGACACACTTTGTATCAGATGAATAATTTCAATTCCATTTGTGAGGGTCCGATACTCCATCTAGTTTATCTAATTTTCACTTTCTCAGAAAAGATTTAAACCAACATCTCTCTTTACTTTACAACCTATATATTTCTATTTGTGCCTCATAACGTAAAAGTTCGCCAATCTTTATTACTTTTTAAAGAAAATTTTTAATGCCACAAGTAAGTAACCTACATCGTGTTTGTTTTTCACAACTTCACGAGTTTCTTATGTATATTATCCAAAGTTCTAAACCTAATGTCTTCTATGACATTTTTACTCATTATTTTCCATCTTGCGTAGGGCATGCGTATTCGAAAATTTTGTTTCCTACAACACTTGTCAAATATTATGAGAATTACTTATTGTGTTGCCTAATTTATTAACGTATCGTTCCGCTACCAATTCTCCTTACTCTAACCGATCTCGTGCATGTCTTTCACAACCTCTCTAGTTTCTTACTTCCTGTGTACATTTTCCAAAATTGCCAACTTTGCATCTGGTGTGACTTTTTCATATTCATTCTTTGCTATTTATTGTTTTTCATAATTTTTCTTCACTATGATACATTTGTCGAACCATATAGGAATACCCCCTTGCGGGTAGACTTATATTTTAAACTTCATCATCCCACCTCCAATTATCCTTATTAATTACTATGTTTTGCAACTTTTTAATGACTTGAATTTTTTACATATATATTTTATTCCTAAAAAATATGTAATTTTTTTCGATGCACTATGTATGATATGAATAATTTCTGTTCTTTCTGTGAGGGCCCCGATACTCCATCTAGCTTATCTAATTATTACGTTCTCAAAAAAGATTTAAACCGGCATCTCTCTCTACTTTGCTAGCAATATATTTTTATTTGTGCTTCATAGCATATATTTTTATTTGTGCTTCATAGCCGTGTTTTATTACTTTTTAGTGGAAAAATAATGACATGAGTAATCTATATCGTGTATGGTTTTCGCAACTTCACGTGTTTCTTATGTAAATTATCCATCGTTCTAAACCTAATGTCTTGTATGGCTTTTTCGACTCATTATTTTTCATCTTGCCTGGGGCCTGCGTTTTTAAAATTTTCTTCCCTACAACACTTGTCGAACATTATGAGAATTCTTTATTGTGTTGGCTAATTTTTAAACCTATCGTTCCGCCACCAGTTTTTCTTATTAACTACTCTAACAGAACTCGTGCATGTCTTTCACAACCTCTCTTGTTTCTTACTTCATATGTACATTTTTCAAAATTTCAAACTTTGCATCTGGTTTTTCAAATTTATTATTTCCTATTTTTCATTTTTCATAATTTTCTTCACCATGATATATTTGTCGAACCATATAGGAATACCTCCTTGCGGGTTTGACTTATGACATTCTATGTATGATATGAATAATTTCAATTCCTTCTGTGAGGTACTCGACTCCCCAACTAGCTTATCAAATTTTTATTTTCTCAAAAAAGAAGGGGAAATTACATTTATAAGCTTGCTAAACAGAGGGATAGAAAATCAAAAGATCTAGATACAATAGGTGTATTAAGTGCGAGAATTCAAGATTCTTAGTAAAAGATGAGGAAATTAAGGAAAGATGGCGAAATTAGTTTGAGAAGTTATTAAATGAAAAGGTTGTGGGCAACTTAAATGTAGAAGACTCTCGGCAGAGTTGAGAGCATATGTTTTTCTAGTAGAATTAGGACTTGGATGGTTCGAAATGTTCCAGGAAGAATGAAAATAGGAAAAGCTCTAGGATCGGATGATATACCCATTGAAGTTTGGATGTGTCTTCGGGATGTGGGAATGAGTTGGTTAACAAAATTATTTAATGAAATTTTGAGGACTAAGAAGTTGCTCGATGAATGGAGGAAGAGTATTTTAGTACCAATATATAAAAATAAAGGAGATATATATATAAAGTTGCTCCAACTATCGAGGGATTAAACTAATGAGTCATACGATGAAAATTTGGAAGAGAGTGATCTTACATAGACTGAGACTAAAAACTATAGTGGCTGAGAATTAGTTTGGATTTATGCCTGAGTGGTTATCAATGGAAGCAATTTATGTACTGAGGAGACTTGTGAAAAAATATAGGGAGATTATGAAAAATCACATGGTTTTTATATATCTAGAAAAAAACATTTGATAGTCCCTAGAGAGACATAGTATGGTTGGTGTTAAATAATAAAAGAGTAACTATTCAGTATATTGTGGTATTTAAGGATATGTATGAAGGAGCAACGACCAAAATTAGAACAACCACATGAAAGACCAATGATTTTCCTATTACAGTAGGCTTACACCAAGGTTCGGCTTTAAGCTTATTCCTCTTTACTTTGGTTATGGATGAATTGAAGTGAGGATTACAAGATGAGGTGCCTTGGTGTATGCTTTTTGCCGATGACGTCGTCTGAGTGGACGAGACTAGAGCATGAGTCAATGCTAAATTAGAATTGTGGAGAGAAATTTTGGAAGCTAGGGGCTTTAGGATAAGCAGAACTAAAACGGAGTATATGAAGTGTAATTTTAATGATATTTAGAATAGAATTGAGGAAGTAGTGAAACTTGATGGTCAAAGATACCTAAGAGATACTGTTTCCGATATATATGCTCAATTATACAAAGAGATAGGGAGATTTGTGAAGATGTTATACATAGGATCCAAGCTGGGTGGCCTGAGTGGAGAAGTGCTAGTGGTGTTTTGTGGGACAAATGTTTTGTTGTTGTTGTAGAAAAGATTTATGTAACGCCTCGAGATTCACATACAGGAACTCGTGACACAGCCGAAGATCATTGCTTCAAATGAGTACATAACAACAGAAAAGAAATTACAGGAAATTTAAAACTTACATTGTTCAGGAATTTTTTTACTTTCCACTTGGAATACTCCACGGCCCAAAACTCCATTGTTCCTATGATCAATCCTACAAACTAACTGTGGGCACGTCAGTTGAATACAGCTGACGCAAATCAGATAAAAACCGCAATTTTCTGATCCTCTACAAACAACCTTAATGCAGAAAGAAAGAAATGTGGAAATCATGTAATAGGGGTGTTTGTGTATGTTATGACCTAGGATCTAATTGCACAATTCAAATGCACACAATGCTCTTATTCTAATGTTTACTTGATTCGGAAACATATGCCTCCCATACTATATATCCTAGTCAAGTTTGAGTGTACTTCAGATCATATGGTTCACTCCCTCCAATGCAAACCTATTATTGTACTCTTTCTTGTTCCTAACATTTATTTAGTGACTAGTGGAGCTGCAGTAAATACGGTCTATTCCGTCTACTGCATCGAATCAGTGGTTTTTCTCCACTCTCGAAAGTCGGTGATCACCCTGATCTATCGGAATCGGTGGTCTCTCTCTACTTCCGATAGGCTGGTGATCATTCAGCTCAACTGCAGTCCTGTCGGAATCGGTGGTCTTTCTCCACACCCGGACTCTACCATAAATTATCTGAACATAGGGCGAATCGGCAGGCCTTTCCCTACTCCGCCAGAGACTGAGAGTTATACTCTAGCTAATTGTTCATATGGATTACTTAGAACTTATACCTAACATAACAAAATATCTTTCAATTCTTCATACCAGTAATGACCCCTTCATCCTCAGCATCTCCGGTCATAGCAAAAACACGACCCTGACGGGGAGGGCCGTTTTTCTGACTCGGTCTACTGTTCTTTTGCAGTTGTGGGCAGTTTGGTTTGATGTGCCCAGTATTTCCACAATGAAAACAAGTGCTCCCGCCATGCTGAACTTTATCCTTTGGGAACTGATGATTATAGTGTCCTTATTCACCACAGTGGTAACACTCCACTGGCTTGAAAGCTCCTGTACTGGTATTCGTCTTCTTAAATTTTTGGTTAGTGTCCTGCCTCTTTAAATTAGTAGTAGAAACGGGTTGCTTCCCCTGGTTCCATGTCCCTGCCTTCCCTGGTGGTTGCTGGCTTTTTGGTTCATATCTATCTCTGTTACTGCAGCTCGACGTACTAGCTTGTCAAATCATCGGATGCATAAAGGCAGCATCCTTGACCTCAGTCCGGGTCGAAGACCCTGCTCGAACCTTTTAGCCTTCTTAACTTCATCCTGAACTATTTTCGGGGCGTATCGAGATAACTGTGTAAACTTTATTTCATATTCTCGTACTGTCATACTGCACTGCCTCAAATTGATGAATTCCATAGCTTTTTCTTCTTGGACGTCCAGAAGGAAGTAATGTTGCCTGAATTCTTCTAGGAAGTCCTCCCATACAGTTGGTCCATCACCCATGCCCCGCATGACTGATTGCATCCATACTCCTGCGACTTTTTCCAGAAGGATGGTCGTCAATGTAACTTTGCTTTCTTCTGATGTTTTAAGTACTTCAAACACAGTCTCCACCAGATGAATCCAATCATCGGCTGCTGTTGGATCTGCTTGGCCTTCAAATACTGGTGGTTTCATTCTCTTAAATGACTTCACCATCTTGACGTAGTCAGTAATGGCATCGCCTGCATTTCTTTCTTGGGTTCCTGGCTGTGGTGCAAAATTTTGGCTGGCCTCCATAAAAGTCCCCATTATTCGGTATATCCGCGCAATTTCCGCTGCGATATTGAGATTGGCGTTATTAACTTCACTGCCTTCACCTTCAGTCCTCCTGCTATTGCTACGTCTGTTTCTTTTATAGACTCTTTCTCCACCCTCGGTCCTTCCGTTAGTGCCATCTTCATTTCTTCCCGACATTTGTTTCACGGTTCCAAAGATAACTTTGTGTGCATACTATATCTTACAAATTCAACATTCAACACATAAGGATATTTAACAATGTATATTTAGACAGAGCAATAATCCACATGTTTATATATATATATATATATATATATATATATATATATATGAGGCTTCTTCGGTTGCAAACGGGTCTGTGCGCACAAACCCATGCGAACGTTGATCTGGACCGTTGGATTCCTATATATTTTTTTTATAAAATCTAGTCTTAACCCGTCGTTGGCAACGGCGAGTAAAGGCTAAATTTTATTTAAAAATATTGCCTTAACCCATCGTTGCCAAGGACGGGTTAAGGCAAAGTTCGAATTTCAGAACTGTATACAGTTCTTTCTCGTCGATCTCTCTCCACTCTCTATTTCGTTTTTTGGCCGAAAGCAAACCCAAGATCCCCAACCCTATTCCAAACCGTTTGCTCCAACTCCTCCGTTTGCGGCTCCGTTTGCTCCTCCTCCTCTTCCATTCTCATACAATCTCTCTCTGCCAATATCTACATCGAAAGCAAATCAAAACCCTAGTTTGGCCCCAAATTTAACTATTGGCTGAATTCGGAGTTATTTTGTAAGGTATTGACTAATTCTTTGCCTTATTAGTTTTAATTGTGTTGGTTTTTCAATTTTTTCATAGTAAATTATTTAGAAAGTGCCCAAAAAATTCGACTCACGGTTAGTTTCGACTCATGGTTTGAGAGATACGGGCATGCACCTCTTTCGCTTGAAAAGAACCCAAATAAAGCGATATACGGCCGTATCTTTCCAACTGAGAGTAGAAACTCACTTCTACAAGTTGGGGTTGCTTGTGCTAGGTGAATTCAAGCAAGTTGCAACGTTTTATAAATTTTGGATGCCGTTTGTGCGGTTTTCTCACGTTCCTCACATTTGAAGTAAATGACTTAGAAAGCGTTTAGTGCGGTTCGACTAGAAAACACTTCCATCAACCTCCAAAAAATACCAAACTTTGTGAGTAGGTTGGTCTCATGTAGCACAAGCCACCCCAACTTGTAGAAGTGGGTTTCGATTCACGGTTCGAAATATACGGCCATATATAGATTTTGGTTTAAAAAAACAAAATAAAGTGGTACACGGTTGTATCTCGCAAACCGCATGTCGAAACTCACTTCTACAAGTTGGGGTGGGTTGTGCTACGTGAATTCGACATAGTTGCAAAGTTTTATAAATTTTGGATGTCATTTGTGCGGTTTTGTCACATTCCTCGCATGAAGAAGTAATTGACTTAGAATTTTTTTAGTGCGATTAGACGAGAAAACCATCCAAAAGAACTTAAAAAAATACAAAATTTTGCGAGTAGGTTGGACTCACGCAGCACGAGCCACCCCAACTTGTAGAAGTGAGTATCGCCTGATGGTTCGAAAGATACGACCGTGTGTCGCTTTTGGTTTAGAAAAAACCAAATAAAGCGGTACACTGCCGTATCTCGCAAACCGTGAGTTGAAACTTCTACAAGTTGGTGTGGCTTTTGTGAGGTGAATTCAAACAAGTTGTAAAGTTTTTTAAATTTTGGATGCCGTTTGTGCGGTTTTCTCACTTTCATCGCATTAGAAGTAAATGACTTAGAAAGCGTTTAGTTCGGTTGTACTAGAAAACCATTCCAACAACCTTCAAAAAATAGGAAATTTTGCGAATAGGATGGTCTGACGTAGCTCAAGCAACCCCAACTTGTAGTGGTTAGTTTCGACTCACGGTTTGAGAGATACGGGCCTGCATCGCTTTCTCTTGAAAAGAACCCAAATAAAGCGATATACTGTCGTATCTCTCCAACCGTGAGTCGAAACTCACTTCTACAAGTTGGGGTTACTTGTGCTAGGTGAATTCAAGCAAGTTGCAACGTTTTATAAATTTTGGATGCCTTTTGTGCGGTTTTCTCACGTTCCTCACATTAGAAGTAAATGACTTATAAAGCGTTTAGTGCGGTTCGACTAGAAAATACTTCAAACAACCTCCAAAAAATACCAAACTTTGCGAGTAGGTTGGTCTCACCTGCACAAGCCACCCCAACTTGTAGAAGTGAGTTTCGATTCACGGTTCGAGAGATACGTGCGTGTATCGCTTTTGGTTGTAAAAAACAAAAATAAAGCGATACACGGCCGTATTTCTCGGACCGTGAGTGGAAACTCACTTTTACAAGTTGGGGTGGCTTGTGCTAGGTGAGGCCAACCTACTCGCAAAGTTTTGTATCTTTTGGAACCCGTTTGGAGGATTTTCTAGTCTAAACGCACTAAATTTTTTTTAAGTTTAATTACTTCTAATGAGAGGAACGTGAGGAAACCGCGCAAATGACATCTAAAATTTATAAAACTTTGTAGCTTGCTTGAATTCACATAGCACAAGCCATCCCAACTTGTAGAAGTGAGTTTCCCTCACGGTTCGAGAGATACGGCCGTGTATCGCTTTATTTGTGTTTTTTACAACCAAAAGCGATGCACGCCTGTATCTCTCGAACCGTGAGTCGAAACTCACTTCTACAAGTTGGGATGGCTTGTGGTACGTGCGACTATCCAAGTTGCAAAATTTTGTTTTTTTTTAGAGGTTGTTTGAAGGGTTTTCTAGTCTAACCGCTCTAAATGCTTTCTAAGTCATTACTTCTAATGCGAGGAACTTGAGAAAACCTCACAAATGGTATTCAAAATTTATAAAACTTTGCAACTTGTTTGAATTCAACTACCACAAGCAACCCCAACTTGTAGAAGTGAGTTTCGACTCACGGTTAGAGAGATACGGCCGTATATCGCTTTATTTGGGTTCTTTTAAAGCGAAAGCGGTGCATGCACGTATCTGTCAAACCGTGAGTCGAAACTAACCACTACAAGTTGGGATGGCTTGTGCTACGCGAGACCATCCTAGTCGCAAAGTTTCGTATTTTTTGGAGGTTGTTTAAAGTGTTTTCTAGTCTAACCGCATTAAACGCTTTCTAAGTCATGTACTTCTAATGCGAGGAACGTGGGAAAACCGCACAAACGGCATTCAAAATTTATAAAGTGTCGCAACTTGCTTGAATTCACCTAGCACAAGCAACCCCAACTTGTAGAAGTGAGTTTCGACTCACGGTTGGAGAGATACGGCAGTATATCGCTTTATTTGGGTTCTTTTCAAGCGAAAGCGGTGCATGTCCGTATCTCTCAAACCGTGAGTCGAAACTAAGCTGTACAAGTTAGGGTTTCTTGAGCTACGTGAGACCCATTCTAGTCGCAAAATTTCGTAATTTTGGAAGTCGTTTGAAGGATTTTCTAGTATAACTGCACTAAACGTTTTCTAAGTCATTTACTTCTAATACGAAGAACATGAGAAAATTGCACAAACGGCATCTAAAAATTATAAAACTTTGCAACTTGCTTGAATTCACCTAGCACAAGCCTACTTGTAGAAGTAAGTTTCGACTCACGGTTTGTGAGATACGGCAGTGTACCACTTTATTTGGTTTTTTTTAAACCAAAAGCGACACACGGTCGTATCTTTCGACCTTTAGTCGAAACTCACTTCTACAAGTTGGTGTGGCTTGTGCTGCGTGAGTTCAAGCTACTCGCAAAATTTCGTATTTTTTGAAGTTCGTTTGGATGGTTTTCTAGTGTAACCGCACTAAAAAAATTCTAAGTCAATTACTTCTTCATGCGAGGAACGTGACAAAACTGCACAAATGATATCCAAAATTTATAAATCTTTGCAACTAGGTCGAATTCACGTAGCGCAAGCCCCCCAAAGTTGTAGAATGGAGTTTCGACTCACGGTTTGCGAGATACAACTGTGTATTGCTTTATTTGGTTTTTTTAAAACTAAAAACGATACACGGTCGTATATCTCGAACTGTGAATCGAAACCCACTTCTACAAGTTGGGGTGGCTTGTGCTCTGTGAAACCAACCTACTCGCAAAGTTTCGTATTTTTTGGAGGCCATTTGCAAGATTTTCTATTGTAACCGCACTAAAACATTTGTAATTATTTTCGTATAAATCGAACGTGAAAAATCAACACAGATAAAACTAAATTAGTAAGACAAACATTTCTATATTTTATAGCAATATTTGATCTTTAGCCGGTGCAGTTTTTGGGACGCCTTAATTTTGGATTTTCTAAGTTTGGTTAATTCCTGTCGAAGAGGAGCTGCTGCTTCTTGATTCTGTACACTTTTTCTTCGTGATGGCTTGTTTTCCACATATGCATATACATATGACGCCACAATGTTGCAATTCTATTCTGGGTCCTACTCTGCAACACAGTCGACGAGTTGCTTCGTCATGGTATAGCCCGGAAAACGAGCTGCTCTAAACTAATTGGTTAATCGGGAGAACCTATAGACGGTGGGGTGAGAGGTGTCTTGATTTCCATAGGCTCTTCTTCCGGCCCTCCCTCTTCTTCAGGTTCTTCTTCCTTAGGTTCTACTTCCTCTTCTAAGAAGCCATCAAGGATCAGTATACCATTATCAACCATCCTGCACTGAGAAAAATACGGGAATTAGTTCTGATATAGGAGGAAATCATAATCATAAGTTGAAAAATGCAACCCTATGACTTGCGATTATTCTATAATCTAAACTAAACCTGACTCTAGAGGGAGCTCCAAGTCCAATTTCTTGCTATGTTAGTACTACTCTTTGAAGCAAGCTCTGAAATCACTTTGTAACGCCCCGAGATCCACATACAGGAAACTCGTGACACAACCCAAGATAATTGCTTCAAATGAGTACATAACACAGAAAAGAAATTATAGGAAATTTAAAACTTACATTGTTCAGAAATTTTTTTTCTTTCCACTTGGAATACTCCATGGCCCATAACTCTGTTGTTCTCACAATCAATCCTACAAACCAACTGTGGACACGTCAGTTGAATACAACTGACGCAAAACGGATGAAAACCGCAATTTCCTAATCCTCGACAAACAACCTTAATGCAGAAAGAAAGAAATGAGGAAATCATGTAATAGGGGTGTTGGTGTATTATGACCTAGGATCTAATGCACAATTCAAATGCACACAATCCTCTTAGTCTAATGTATACTTAATTCGGAAACATATGCAACACATACTACATATATCCTAGTCAAGTTTGAGCGTACTTCAGATCATAGGGTTCACTCCCTCGCGATGCAAACCTAGTCTTGTACTCCTTCCTGTTCCTGACATTTATTTAGTGATTGGTAGAGCTGCAGTAAATACGGTCTATTCTGTCTACTGCATCGAATCGGTGGTCTTTTTCCACTTCCAAAAGTCGGTGATCACCCCGATCTATCGGAATCGGTGGTCTCTCTCCACTCCGCCGGCCGGTGGTTTCTCTCCACTCACGATAGGCTGGTGATCATTCAGTTAACTGCAGTCCTGTCGAAATCGGTGGTCTTTCTCCACACCCAGACTGTACCATAAGTTATCCGAACATAGGGTGAATCGGCAGGCCTTTCCCTATTCCGCGAGAGACTGAGAGTTATACTCTAACTCATTGTTCATATGGATAACTTAGAACATTAACGTACTCATAAGGGTCCATTCCCCTCGATTTCGACATCTTTATCGCTAAATCTCAGAAATCAACAGTCGAGAATGTACTGCACGTGTCCCAGATGAGACGCCGTCGCACGTGTCCCCTGACAGGTAATTATTAATACATGGCTTCTAACATGGGGATGATGAACGAGTGAGGCAAAGTTGCCGACGGAAGGAAGAGGAAGAGGCTGAGCACGACGGCTTCGTCCAGCCGAAGATGGACTTCATGGGGATGATGAACGAGTGAGGCAAAGTTGCCGACGGAAGGAAGAGGAAGAGGCCGAGCACGACGGCTTCGTCCAGCCGACCTTCTAAGGTTCCTTCTGCAATTGCTCCACCTACTGCCGTTCCTGAGGCCCCCTCGCCAGCGGTGGTCGTCTCCGCCGACCCTCCGTCTCCTGCCGCGTCTGCCACGGCCGGTGAGGCCTTCAATGTTTCGGCGGCGCTGTCGCTCGAGGCTCCGCCCCTGACGACTCAGGCCGAGGTGATCCTGACCGAGCAGCACAAGAAGCTGTTCGTCCCCGACTGGCGAAGAACCATGACGGCTTCCTCAGGGACTCGCAGATGTGCATGCAAGCCGTCAAGCACTTAGCGACCCCAAAGGATCGAGCCGCACTGAAGGCGGGGACGACTGGCGATGACACCTATGAAGTCGCTCGGTCGCTTGTGTCGGTAAGCTTTGCATTCATTGTTTTTGAGAATTTCTTAAGTCCGCCGTTCGGCTTTTACTTTGTTTTGACTCTCTTTTTCCTTCGGCAGGCCACTTGTCACTTCGGCCACATCATCCAAGAGTTCGCCGAACAGAAGAGGGAGTTGAAGGCTGCCAGCGACAAGGACAGGGCGGAGAAGGCGAGCGCGGTCCGCAGCTCGAGGCAGAGCAGAGACGCTCGGACGCTTTGGCGGTTCGGGTTGTCGACCTCGAGGCGGACATGGAGCGAGCTAAGGGGCGGCTCGCCGATGAGGTTGCCAAAGTCGCTAAGGCTGCCGAGGAGTTGGCGGCATCTGCGAAGGCACTGGAGGAGGCGAAGGCGGAGAAGGTTGCCGCGGTGGCGATGATAAGGGCGGAGGTTGAAGCCGAGGCGAAGGCGCACATGGCTTCTAACATGGAGAAGTCCTCCGAAAGGGCACTCGACCATGTCCAGGATCGCGTCCCTGGCTTCCAGAGAATTGGATATAGACTGTGGCCCGGAGCCACGGTAGAGGGTGAAGAAGAGGAGGGCGAAGAGGAGGAAGACAATGAGGAGGAGGGCGAAGCGCCTGTCGTCCCTGAGACTGTGGTGACCGACCCCCAAGCCGGGGCAACGGGGGGCGATGGGTCGTCTGGCGAGGCGCCTGTGGTCGAGTTGCAGCCGCAGGTGGACCCTTGATCTTCTCGTCTTCTTGTATTTTTGTTTTTCTCTACTTTGAATGTAATGCCCTTTCGCGGACTGGCCACCGCCTCTATTATGAATGAAAAAGAATTTTGTTTCGGTCTTGTCTAAGTGTTTTGTTCGGATTTTTAGTCTTTCGATGTGATGCCCTCGTTTTTCAGAACATCGAACACGCACCGGTCACCGCAGCCGCTCGGTGCCGTGCAGAACTGTTTAAGCAATCTCGCGAGGCTCGCCTCGAGGGCGAGATCGAGCTGATCAGGAGAGTGTCGCTCAATGTGGAGAAGAAGAACAGCGAGCTGCTGGTCGAGGTACACCACTTGCGGATAGTCAAGGAGGAGCTCTCGTCAAAGGAGGAAGAGCTGGCCTCGGCATTGGCCAAGCGAGACGAGCTCGCGAAGAAGGTCAAGCAGCTGCAGAAGGTCACGGTCGAAAAGAGCATCGAGGTGACCAATTTGCATCGCATTATATCTGATAGTGCTGAGCACCCGGGTTCGGCGAAACTCCCTCGATTCAAGATACTGGTTAAGGACGACACTTTGAAAAATAGGATCGTCGAGCTCGAGGAGGAAGTGGCTCGTTTGAAGCCTCAGCCTGTGAGGACTAACGTCCGCAGCACCTCGTGCACTCGCGAGGAGAGCGAGCGAGGGATCTCCTTTTACGAGCTCGCGACTCGTGCTCCCGTCGTTGGTCGGACTGCGGCCGATGCCCAAAGCGGTGTAGCTGTTAGCTCGAGCGGAGCCTCGGTCGGAGCCACTGTTAGAGTTAGTGGCGAAGAGGCGTCCCAGTTCGTCGGCCTAGAGATGAGCTCGGAGATGAAGCGACGAAAACCCCGAGTGTCTCTGAATCGGAATGTCCCCATTCCGAGGAGGCGTTGAACAAGTTGTACTGGGCTTTTGATTTCTTGCATCGTCTTTTTTGTTGTAACTTCTTGCCTTGTAAATTTATCAAGTTGTTTTAATGAAATCGATGTTCGTCTTCTCATTGTTGTGCCGTAGTTGCCTTACTCTTGATACGAACTATAAGAACCAATAGTTAGCTTCCTCGAGCGTTCTAACCATAGAACTCTTGCCTTAGCTGTAGAACTTTAGATCTTGCTCGGGGTATACCGAGGCAACTTTGCACTTCGGTAGTATTGTAGCTCGGATTTCAGACTCGAGCCACGTGGCTCAATCTGGATGGCCGATCACGATCATGGCACGAATCACGAGGCGGGAGGCTCGAGTTTCGAGAAAATGCTATCTTGTCGTTTTGTGGATACGTGGCACGATTTGATCCGTTCATCATGTACTAGTACGCATTTTGAGACGATCCAACGGTGAAATTGGTTCGGTGGGATTTTTCTCCATATGTGGAGGTCGGTTCCTCGTTCGCTCGGTTCGGGATACTGAGGGAGTGCAGTCGAGCCGAGCGTTGGACTCCGAACCATTGTTAGTTGTTCAACGGTTGTGGGAGCAGTTCCGAATGACGAACTACTTCTAGCTCGCTTAAGAGCGAGCTTGCGAAGCAGAATCAAGCCAAGTGTTGGACTCCGAACCATCGTTAGAGTTGTTCAACGGTTGTGGGAGCAGTTTCTAATGGCGAACTACTTCTAGCTCGCTTAAGAGCGAGCTTGCGAAGCAGAATCGAGCCAAGTGTTGGACTCCGAACCATCGTTAGAGTTGTTTAACAGTTGTGGGAGCAGTTCCGAATGGCGAACTACTTCTAGCTCGCTTAAGAGCGAGCTTGCAAAGCAGAATCGAGCCAAGTGTTGGACTCCGAACCATCGTGAGAGTTGTTCAACGGTTGTGGGAGCAGTTTCGAATGGCGAACTACTTCTAGCTCGCTTAAGAGCGAGCTTGCAAAGCAGAATCGAGCCAAGTGTTGGACTCCGAACCATCGTTAGAGTGAAGAGCAAAGAGCAGAGAGATATGAGCATTTGCACAAGTAAATATGAAAAAACTTTCTTTATTGAAGACTACTAGTTGGCTGCCTCTGAGTTGCAAGCCGTTATTACATATGAGAAATAAAGAGGGAAGATACAGGGGAAAGGAGGGGAACGGTTCGACATCCCGGAATACTTAGAGAGGTGCTGGGGCACTTTCTTGGTATTTCAAAAGATGGTCGGCATTCCAGGTCCTAGGGATCTCTCCGCCTTCGAGGTCTTCGGACGTTGGTCGTACACTCTCCTGGGGGATCTCTAGAGTTTCGAGGGAGAGGACTGGACCCCCAGTCGAGGTCATGTAACACTTGCGGGCTGTTTCCTGGTTGCCTTTTACTTCCCCTACTCCTGTCCGGGTGGGAAATTTCATCTTGAGGTGATAGGCGGAAGGGACGGCTTCAAGAGCTGCTAGGCCGGGCCGACCCAAAATGACATTGTAAGCTGCAGGGACATCCACAACCATAAAGTCCATCGACTCCGTTCGGGTAGTAGGAGTTTTGCCAGCGGTTACGTCGAGGGTGATCACCCCTTCATTAGTCACTGGCACTCCCGTGAACCCATGGAGTGTGTAGCCGGCGGGTTTGAGTCGGTCTCGTGATAGCTTGAGGCCTTTAAAAGCGGCGAGGAAGAGGATGTTAACGGAGTTGCCATTGTCCACTAGGATCCTCTCCACCTTAAAGTTCGCCATATGGAGATTGATGACGAGTGCGTCACAATGGGGGGTTCGGATACCCTCAAGGTCTTTGTCCGAGAATGTGACGGGCACTCCGAGGCCTTTAGGAGGAGGTGTGGCGTGAACCGAACTAACTTCCCTTATAAACGCCTTTCGAGAGGAGTTGGAGGAGCCCCCCATTGGGCCCCCATGAATGAGGTGCAGGACACGCTCCTCCTCGAAGTCGGGCATTTCATCACGTTCAGGACGCTTGTTAGCCCCCCGAGGCAGGGGAGGAGGATCAGTTCGGTCCTTTCTCACGAACCTATTTAGCTGACCCCTCTGGATGGGGTCTTCTATCTCGTTCTTTAGGGCCCAACAATCATTGGTGTCGCGGCCATGGTCCCGGTGGTAACGACACCACTTCTCTTTGTCCCTCTTCTTGCCGGGGGTGTTCATTTTTGGCGCAGGAGGAATTACCCCCTCCTTCTCAACTTCCATGAGAATCGTGGAAAGGTTGGCGTTAAGGGGAGTAAACCTTTCAAATCTGGGAGGGGGTCGGCGCTGGCCGCCATTATCCTTCTAGAGCTTCTTGGCCCCTTCCTCTTCTGTTCCCTTTCTCTTAGACCCGGAGGAAGACCCCTCCCAGTTGGGGCGGTGCTCAGCTTCTTCGGCCCGAATATACTTTTCGCTCCGGAGGAGGAGGTCAGAGAAGTTCTGTGGGGGCTTCTTGGCGAGGGAGGAGCGGAGGCTGGAGTTGAGGACGTTGGATTGAAATGTTGCTGCAGCGACCGATTGGTCGAGGGATGCTATGGACCTGGCTTCCGCTGTGAACCTTTTCACATAGTCTCTGAGCTTCTCACCCTTCTTCTGGTCGAGGTAGAGTAGCGAAATGCTGGTCTTCTCAGTTCGGCGGCTACTCACGAAGTGGGTGACGAAGAGGGTCTCAAATTGCTCGAAGGAGAATATTGAGGATGGGGCAAGGCGAGAGTACCATTCTCGAGCCGGACCCTTGAGAGTTACGGGAAAGGTCTTGCATAGCAAAGCATCGGAAGCTTGATGGATGAGCATGAGGGTCTTGAAGCTTTCGACGTGATCGACGGGGTCAGTCTCCCCGGAATAAGTCTCGAATTGATGAGGTTTAAAGCCAATTGGTACGGGTGCCTCCATTATGGTTCGGGAAAAAGGAGGTCGACTCGGGCGGAGGGTCCTTCCTCTAAGCTCTTCTTCTCGGTCTAACTGACCCAAGCGTCTCTCCATTTCGTGGAGACGGCGGTAGACAGCGTCATCCCGTCGACGGTAATCAACCGAGCCTCTAGACTCGTCTTCGTACGAGGGAGAGAGGGGGCTACGACGACGATAGCTCCTGGAGCGGCGAGGACTTGGAATGTGCCGGGGGTTGCTAGGAGCTGGGAGAGGATTTAGGGACAGTCGGCGAGGACTTCGGACCGGAGGAGTGGGAATCCTTGGAGCATTGGTGTTGTTGGGACGGAGATTGAGAGCTTGTAGGATGGTTGCTTGGAACTGCTGGAACTCGGCACGGGTGATGGGTGCCTCATCGTTCCTTGGATGTTGCCGACCAGTAGGAGAATGGGGTCTTCTCCTGTGATGCTCGGGGGACTCTCTCCGCCCCCTTCGGGTAGGAGACCTTCTGTAGTCTCGGCAGTTAGGAGATCGCTCATCCGGACGTTGTTGGCGGGAGGCTCCCTCTCGGGCCCGCTTTTCATCCAGACGGCGGCGAAGATCCTCATCCTTCTGCCGATTGAGGATAGTCTTGCGAAGGTCGGATGCTCGGGGATTGTGGAAGGCCATAGAATCCGAAGAGGCATTGTAGATTGAGACATGGTCCTAATGGAGAGGTTGTTTCTGCGGGTTGGGAAGCGAGACCCCTGCACCAGCATTTTGAGGACCGGGGGGACCCTTAGGAGGTTGTTGATTTTGAAGAGGATGCTGGTCCTGTTGGAGAGGGTCCTCGGCTTGAGGCGGAAGTTGCCCCTGCTGCTGAGCGGGTTGGATGGGGACTTCCTGTTGCTGATCGGGGTTGGGTCCTCGGTTGGATCCTCTGGATCTTACTTTCCTAGGAGGCATGGCTGGAGAAGATCTGACCAACGGGAAGAGGGGGGGCTGCTATTCGTTGGTTTTCCATAGACGGCGCCAATCTGTTACCGCTAAATCTGGTGTGGGGGCAAACCGATAGTATTTGTGAATTCTTGGAAAACCTGAAACCTGTTCTGCCGGAGTTTGACCGTTGGCTCCCGCCGTTCACCTGCAAAAAGTGCGAGACACCGGGGTTGATCCCGGCGACGCACCCTCCGATGCTCAAGTCAGTAATCAGGAATGATTATGAAAGCGTAAATTGGCAAAAGATTGATTACCTCTTAATAGAGATGGATGGGAGGTATTTATAGGCGCCTTAGGGATCAGATTAGGAATGTAATCCCTGTGATCTGATAAGGAATAAAATCCTCGTAATCAGATAAGGAATGTGATCCCTGATTCCCGGTGAAAGGATAGATACGAATCATGGCCGTTGATTTGGATGAATCAGAAACCCTAATTCTATCCTGCTGGACTGGGTCCGTTTCGGGTTGGGACCCGTACCCAGTTGAGGTGGATCCGTTCGCGGGTTATTGGATCTTTGGAGAGGAGATCCAGTACCCGTCTCAGACCCGGTTGTAAGTAAAATTACCGTTTTACCCCTTGGCTTCAAGATTCGTGCCCGATTTGGACGGTTCTGATTTAACCATATTTTTAGCCATATCAGATGGTTGGAGTCATGAATGATGAAGTTATGGAACTTGCATTCGTGATACCCCCTCGTATACAATTGCTGTGGTATTGTATGTGAGCATGTCTTTCCTTGGTATCGGAGTGATGCTGCGGAAGCGTGGTTGGTCTGAACCTACATTCATGGTGCCTTACACATTGACACACTTCCCTCTTTAAAATTTTATTCGTGGATTTTCATCGTAATAATTTTTCATCCTTTAAAAAAAACGAGGAGAGGCCCAAATAAGTCAAGCTGTTCTACAAGAGTTCGGGACTTAAGAGTAGCGCTGCATAACCAATCCATATCAGTGGAGATGCAAGAAACTATTGCTTTTAAGTTGGATTTGTTCCATATCCAGTGCTTGTAGTGGTGCGTACTCCTTTGTAAATGTGACTGTTTGTGGTTCATCCATAGAGTCCATAAGAAATTGTAACGTCTCGGATCTCCGTTATCGGACATTCGTGACACAACCAGAATCTTTGCCTTGAAATGCATCTCAACACAGTAAATAACACGGAAATCTAAACACTTTTATTGCAATCAGAGTTATTACATCAATAATTACAAATATCAATTTGTCATATCAAGTTGTAACGCCTCCCCCCCCCCTTTCTTTTGACTCCAAATTCAATTCTTTTAATTTCTATATCACTTTAAATATAAATTAAGATAGTTATATTTCAAAGAAAATTTTGGCAGAATTTTCCCTGAAATTTCTGCCCTGAAACACAAAAAGCTTACGGAATTCTACTCTAAATTCCGTAGCTCACATCACCGTAGCTCACATCACAGGCAATAATACCATGGGCTCCCCAGGCCAAAATGAGCAGAATCACACAGGCAATATAAATATCATGCCCTGGGGGCCAAACTCATAATAGGATATCAATTATTAATTAAAAACCATAAATTCCTTTGAAAACGTAGTAAGGTTTTTAGAAAATAACTTATAAAACATACCATAGGGCCCGATACTCCACAACGAGATGGGTACGGGTCAAAAACATATCATGCCACTCCATACTATTACTCATCATCATCATCCACGTACTTATACATCTAAAATACAATTTAAATCATAGATTTCACTATTTACATAATTAAAAAACAACAATTTTAAAATAAAAGTTCCACTCCACAGAATCTACACCTCACCTCTGCACTGCTGAGGACCTGTAACAGTAGGGGATCTAGGATAGTCCAGGGACTCCCTAACCCCCCAAACACTAAGGGGTTAGCCATTTCTGGTGTGAGTATAATTTACTAATTAAACAAATAAATTAAACTTTATAAGTAAAAATAGATCGGACTTACGAATACCAAGATAATCAAATTTTACCTGAAATCTGAACATGTAAACATCATAAATGGGATTTCACATCAAATACTCTCCGAGTCATCACCTGTATGTATATCCATACCCGCTCATAACATACTTATCTTTAGTTTGAAAATCATTCACAAAATAGTCGCTTAACGCCCATCACTTTATGCTTTATACAAATATTCCAATAACTTTACTTTCCCATAAAGCTTTACATTCACAAATAACTCTACTTTCACATAGACTGCATCTCATTTAGCATTCATTTGCATTTACATAGACTGCATCTCATTTAGCATTCATTTGCATTTACAGACTCACGACTTATATTCTTTCGTACTCATCTTCATTCACAATCTCAAATCACATAACATCACATTCATTCATTTCTTACAACATATATCATCACGTCTCGCAATACATCACTTTCACACTCATTATACACTTCAACTATCACACTCACAATTCATTTTGAATGGAAAATAAATGTGTATCTTGATTTCCTAGTGTTCGTGTATGTCATGACTTGAAGTCTAATACAAAACACAGAGTACATAACAGATGCACTTAATCTAATGTTAGCAAGACTCTGGACACACATGCATCCCATACTACATGTGCCCCAGATCAAGCCGTTTCTCCAGTTTCAGGGATTTGAACCCTCGTTATGCAATGCATTCTAATTCGGTCCACTTCCTGTTCCTTATAGTATGACAAGGTTGAGGAGGTATAAAAAGAAATAATTTGGGGCGCTATCCCATTGTCACCAATAATTGTTACATCGGACCCTAC
Source organism: Hemerocallis citrina (assembly GCA_017893485.1). Taxonomy (NCBI): domain Eukaryota; kingdom Viridiplantae; phylum Streptophyta; class Magnoliopsida; order Asparagales; family Asphodelaceae; genus Hemerocallis; species Hemerocallis citrina. The sequence goes on from CM030358.1 coordinate 82,902,589, forward strand.
TCGAAAGCTGTGACGAACTTACAGATATACACGCATTATATCCATTGCGCAGAAGATCCATTATGATCCGTTCGTGTCCACCAACATAGAACATGACGGCCTCGAAGGTCTAAAACCCCATATCCGCCAGGAAATCGACATCCCGTTTTTTACTATGGTACTTCAGGAATCAACAGTGCAAGATACGCACCGCAGCACGTATCCCTAATGACAAGAAGACAACCCCATAGTATCACCACCTAGTGCTAACTCTCATAACAAGTTGGATTATAGGGAATCACATCTAACACCAATTCGGTCTTCGAGCGAAACGATAAAGGAAAAACCTAATCGATGCAGTTTATTGAAACAAGTTGTTACCCAAATCACACTCGGTGTCGATCAACAATGTCGAGTCTGTCCGGTCCGTCAAACAACAATCATCACAGGAATCACATCCATTGATTCCCTATACCTTCACAGGTTAGCGACCAAATAATTCCGGCCCGTGACCCTTAGCAAGTGGTCCAACGGCGCCCCAAGGATGCAATACAATTCAAATGAAGGTAAGCACACACATAACCATCAATTCTTGTTCATTGACAGACTCAGGCATCGAGACACCAAACACAAACCGACCAGAGCTATATCCTAACTCACTCATGTCCACCATGAGTACTAAGCACGAAACTTATCTAAGTTCCAAATGAAATGCTAAAACATCATAAAAACCCGATAGCTCATGATCACCATACCGCGGTATGCAGAGAGTTCCTCATCAATTGTCCGATGAAATAGTTCAAGAAAAAGCAGTAGCTGTGACCCAAGCTACGCTCATCGGAATCCAACACACTCAGAATTTCTAGAAGGGTAGGGAGATCTACTGCAATCCCCCTAGTGGACAACTCCCGCAAATTTCTTAGGGAACTCAAATCCCCAAGTCAACTTAAGCTTGAAATTTGGTCTAAACAACAGGTTGCTAACTTGCAACGTCCATAACTTCCAATACACAATATAGAATTGTTTGATACTGTCCATTCTGAAAAGATAAAATCCTAGTCTACAACTCTCCAGTTGATCATTTCCTCGAATTCAATCATCTTGATATTATAAAACCTCATGTACTCTCAATAGTATATTCTTTTTGCACTCGCTGCACCTTTCCAATATCATAAAAGTTTGCTCACTCATCGGAATTACTCGATTCCGGGTCCCATGGAAAGGTGGGAGTGTCTACTTCAACTTTCTAGTTGAACACTTCTTCAGATTCTATCATTGAGTTCTCGAAAACACTAAGTTCCATCAGGTGTACAAACAGGAAGAAACTGGTTTACTTAGCCAATAATACCTTAACTAAGACTGGATCCGTTCTATCTTTGGAAAATCATAACTCTCAACCTATAAACTGGAATTACAAAATTCCAGATGGGTTAGAAAGCTATGACTCCCTACTACGACTCTCTAGTTGGTCAATTTTCCAAATTATTAACAAATAGTTCCAAAATTTCTCATCTTCACAACTAGTCAACTTGTACTAGGCTGAACATAGCCCACTTTGAAATTCAATAATAAATCAACCTTGAGTCCAATGCTCATGAAATTTGAGATTCTTAATCTACACATATACCATTTTATTGTGTCCAAAATTCACATTTAGATTCATCTCACACAATGAGCTACGACTCTTCAAACATAGTACACAATTTCAGCTACTCTTTCAACAGGGTTTTTGCCACTGTATACGGCTGATTGTTGAAACCTTATCAAATGATCTTTAAAATTTTTAAACTTGAGAATCATCAAATAGACTCATACCAAAAGCTACTCCCAAAATTTCATAGCAAGATCATACATACACAACAGGTTATGACCTTTTGAACTTCAGTCCAAAAGCAATCAACTTCAGCTCTGCCCTCTCAGACCAGCTGCACTCCACAAATTTTTTGAGGTATCAAACAACCTCGAAAAAATTACGAAATTTAAGACTAGTTTTAGACACATACAAGAGTGTTCACAAAAATTTTCAGCTCAAAATACCTAGGTTACACTGAGATACAAAATTGGAAATACATAGCAAATCGTAATTTAAAATTTTCATAACACGCCATGTACATAAAATAAAAGAGATTATACTCACCAAATATCCCGCGAAGACTCGAAGCGCCACCATGCCACCCCGCATCCAAAGTCTCTAATATATCCTATTATCAAATTTCAAAGCAATTAAGGTTCAAATCATCTAAACCAATCACGGGAGCTAATAACACTAATCCAAATATCACACAGACGTTTTATTGAATGCCTGAGATACACACGTGCGATGCACGTAATATTCAAATTCCTACGGGATTTTTATCCCCATGCAATTTCTAAAATCACCCCCAAATTATTCTAGTAGTTCAACTAAAATTTCTACTACCATATGAGAACTAATTCTTACATATTTATTTCTCTTTTACAAACCCAAAACCCTAATTTATTAGCAACTTATAAAATCTCTAGTAACTTGCTAATTTCTTAACCCTAACATCAAAATGAACTACTACCCAACCCTATACTCCTTTCCCAAGCAAAATAGATTAAAAGCATAAGAAAATACACAAATAAATTCAAAGGGATATACCTCCATTAGTTCCTTTCTCCAAATCGACTCCACCACTAGCTAGAGCACCCTTCACTTAGCTTACCCCTCGAATTAATTTGAAAATCATGGAGAATTTAAGCGGATTTGGGCGGAGGAAGATCGGTCGAAAGTGGGTTTCGGTAGGGTTTCTTTTCAGTCGGGAAGAGAATCAGGAAGGAAAGAAAGGAGGAATGAGGAAAAGGTGGGGGAGGGGGTTTTTTATGGGTATTTAGAATCAATCCTAGTCCTAGGTTTGTGTTTGATCATCATGATCAATAGAGAACTCTAGATTAATTCATATGCATACAAATAATCTCTAAAATACATATACTTTCAAATGCATACAAATAATTCTAAGTATACAAAATATATACATACAAATATATATATATATATATATATATATATATATATATATATATATATATATATATATATATATATATATATATATATATATATATATATATATAGGGAAAGCTTCGGTTGAGCACTACTCTAGTGCTCACCGCGTGAACACTAGGCCTTCGGGCGTTCATATCCAAAATCCGAACCGTTCACATTGATCTACACATCTAAATTAGTCTAAATATGTGAAATCAAATTATTTGAAATTCATTTGCCCATCCATCATGTGACTATAAAAACAATGATTTTCAGCCATACAATTTTGTAACACTTCAATGGATGGGTAAATGAATTTCAAATGATTTGATTTTACATATTTAGACTAATTTAGATGTGTAGATCAATGTGAATGGTTCGGATTTTGGATATGAACGCCCGAAGGCCTAGAGTTCATGCGGTGAGCACTAGAGTAGTGCTCAACCGAAGCTTTTCCTATATATATATATATATATATATATATATATATATATATGGGAAATGCTCAGTTGAAAACGCAAATGTCTGTGAAAACGTAGAAAACCACCTAGGCCGCTGTTGGGAACAACGGCCTAGGTTATATTGCATTATAACCTAGGCCACTGTTCCCAACAGTGGCCTAGGTTCGTTTTCACATTTTCCACGCTATTTGCATTTTCAATGGAGCATTTTCCTATATATATATATATATATATATATATATATATATATATATAGGGAAAGCTTCGGTTGTGCACTACCTCTAGTGCACACGGCGTGTGCACTAGGCCTTCGGGCGTTCATATCGACGATCCGAACCGTTCACATTGATCTACACATCTACATTAGTCTAAATATGTAAAATCAAATCATTTGAAATTCATTTATCCATCCATTGAAATGTTACAAAATTGTATGGCTGAAAATCATTGTTTTTTATAGTCACATGATGGATGGGTAAATGAATTTCAAATGATTTGATTTTACATATTTAGACTAATTTAGATGTGTAGATCAATGTGAACGGTTCGGATCGTCGATATGAACGCTCGAAGGCCTAGTGCACACGCCGTGTGCACTAGAGTAGTGCACAACCGAAGCTTTCCCTATACATATATATATAGGGAAGTCTTCCGTTGTGCACCACCTATGGTGCACACGGTGTGTGCACTCGGCCTTTCTTCTTTCGTATCGACGATCCGAACCGCTCACATTGATCTGCACATATAAATTAGTCTCAATATGTAAAATCAAACCATTTGAAATTCATTTGCCCATCCATTGAAGTGTTACAAAATTGTATGGCTGAAAATCATTGTTTTTTATAGTCACCTGATGGATGGGCAAATAAATTTCAAATGAGTTGATTTTACATATTTAGACTAATTTAGATGTGTAGATCAATGTGAACGGTTCGGATCGTCGATACGAAGTCGGAAAGGCCGAGTGCACACGGAGGGATGGTGCACAATGGAAGATTTTCCTATACATATACCTTCTTACAAATAAAAATATTTATTTGCAGAATATAAGAATATATAAAAAATATTATTTCTCAAAAGATTGCTTCGTTTAAACAATCGGAACAATACACAATTTGATTAAAAAGATATTCCGAATATACATTGTCGGGTTCAGAATAACTAATATATCTAAAATCTCTCAATTAAAATCAATTATTATTAAAAAAATATATAATCGCGTGCAATTCTTAACTGTGCACGGATTACATTGCAAAATAGCCATATGCTATTTTGCGGGGTATTACAGAAATAAACTGAGGAGAGGGCCAAGATGTTTCGGAAGAAGAGAATTGAGCCTATTGGAGAAGTCAAGTGAACAGGTATAAGGTAGGTTAAGTTGTAGGTAGGAATTTAACCGATACCTAGTTTCAGTTGGTGTGAGAAAGGGCAGTGAAATGATATGGTCTTGTGTTTCCAAGGTGAGGGAGGATCAGTGACAGGAGAGAGAGTAGAGGGTGGAATATTTGGAAGATGAACGAAAAAATTGGTAGGTAATTTTGCGTTGGATAAATTTCCAGCGGAAAATTTGAATTCTTGATGTAAGCCAAAGTTTACAAATGACTATGGAAACCAGAAATTGTTGAGGGAAGCAAAAAACAATTGACAAGGAAGAGAATTTTTTGTCGTACTGACCCACTTTTTGAAAATATTTGGGGGTCTGACCCACTTCTGAAAACAATTAGCGATCTGACCCAGTTTTGGACACGTCAGCATAAACCGTTATTGGAAATAACGACATAGGTTATTTACGTGCCATTATTTCCAATAACGGCATCTATTTTACAATTTTTTTACCATGCCGTTATTTGGAATAACGACATCAGTATATTTCTCTTACAAGTGTGAATCTTCTAACTTTAAAAAATTCTAAGTGTGAAAGAAACTTACAAAATAATGCCGTTATCCCCAATAACGGCATTCGAATGACTGATGCCATTATTGGAGATAACAGCATCAGTTTTATATAAATGAACTGTTGCCGTTGTTTGGAAACGGAGATGATGAATAATAAGTTAATTAAAAATATTGAAACTAAGTTTTGACATCTTGTCGATAGTTTTGAAAGATTATCTTGATCTTAGATGTAAGTTTTGACATCTCCTGGAATAATATTGAAACTAAACCATAATGGAAGGAGGCGGAAATACCCAGGTTAAATGACATCATTGTTGGGTTTATGTCTTGCATACGATGTTGGATACGAAGACGATAAGACGATGGAGGGTAAAGACGATTGGAGATGGAGTGGAGGCGAGAAGAAACACTCGGCAGCAACAATGGGAGTTGCAGTCGACCGACCTTTGTACGCAGTCTTCCAGAGAGGGAGCAGTGGACCGACTTGTTGGTGCGGTCGACCGTTGGCGGCGCTGATGGGTTTCAGGCTCGAGTCTGGCTGATTCATGAAAAGCCCAACTTGCTCTTCAAGTTAGATCGTGTGGCTCCTATCGTAGGGTTATCTCTTACGTAATATCCAGTGGCTATTGTAACAAGATATTAACTTAGGGGTTGTCTCTAGCTTTATATAAATAATTGTGATGGCTCATAGATCCATATGATTCTATTGAGTGCCGAATAGAAGAAGAGAGTACTTCATAGAGAGGGCGAGATAGTTTCTCCATAGTAAGCAGCATCAAGTTCCATTAGGCTTGAGAGAAGGTCGTGGTGAGAATTGTAATATTCTTGTTTATTCTCTAGTTGAAATAATATATCGGTTCTTCCTCCCCCGGATTAAGGCGAAAGCCCCAACCGGGACAATTCTTGTGTGATTGGTGCGATCTAGTTTTGCTTGATGGTTTGTGTTGATTGTGTCGAAGACTCAACAAGATCCTCAAATTCCTAACAATCATTAATAATTTTTTTTGCTTAAAAGCTTCATTAGTCCCTTTTTTGCCAAACGGCTTTATTAGTCTTTTTCTTTTCCCTAACAGTTTTATTAGTCAAGTTTTATGCCTAACAGCAATATTAGTTATCATTTACTCTTTTCATTTTTATCTATCATCACTTCTCTTTGATTAATATCTTCTGGTTTTTTTTTTCTTCAAAAAGAAAAAAAAAACTTCTGGTTTTTTCTCTAGCCTGCTAGATCATATAATCTGAAGCTGGATAAGAACTTAGATTAACTTGATATACCTGAAATGATTCTCAAAATGTGGTATGGTTGAGGTATGCTTCTTCGGACTGCTTAATTCAATACATTTCTGGATGTGTGTAATAGGATTGAAAAGGAGTACTGTCATAGAACAAATACATGTGTCATATATATCACACACATCAACATCAAAACCATTATATATCATGCATATTACATGGTCTGATCGCTTGAAGTTTCAATACCTCGTGGTTGATGTTTAGCAACTCTGACTGCATTTTTTTAAAATACCAGACTGATATGGTTATTCATCGAATTATCAAACAAGTGTTAGATAAGTCAGAAATTTAAAGAGTAACTAAATATCAGATGTCAATTTCACAGTTCCATATCATTAGGGACTCATCATGAAGCAGGCCGTGGTCTATGTATGCTGGAGCATACGATGCAGAGCATTGGCTGATTGGCAGGTAAGCAATTTCCGTGGGTTGTCTGTGGGTCTTCAAACCGTGAGAAAACTCTTATAAGGTAAAGGATTATTGGAACTACAGGATTAAGTAAGGTGTATCGCAAGGTGCAGATGTTGTGCAATTGGGGCGGCGTTGTAAATCCCCCATCCTTGTGACCTGTGAAGTGGACCTTACTAATGCGGTTGTTAGTGATTTAATATCAAATGGTGTTTGGGATTCTCAGAAATTAAGAATTTATTTTCTTTGATGATATTTGTTGGCAAGTTTCGAACATAGAAATTCCCCTTAATCCTATGCAAGACAAATTTGTTTGGATGGGAAAGCTGTTAATGGAGTTTTTGACTAGGACATCCTACTCTCATAAATAGGCGAACACCCATTTATTTTTAGGCAAGAGATTCGGACATCGGTTTGGAAGGTTGCAGCATCAGAGAGGGTCAGGTTATGGGTCTTTATAAACGAGGTCTTGTAGGAGTACATAGTTTGCTGCCCAAGGTGTTGTGGATATGCAGGAGGATTTAATCTTGTCATCTAGTGCAACGTGTCGACCTAGGTGTGGAATTTGATGGGTGCCATTGTTGGTGTATCAGCAAAGCAGAGTAATTTAGTCTATTGGTGGAGTTGGTTTCATGGTGGTGGCAGTGGTTTGGGTAATGCTTCGGAGCAGTATAAGACACGGTTGATAGTCACTTACACTATTTGGGAAATTTGGAAACAAAGGAATTGTTACACCTTCAGAGAGGAGAGGGTGAGTTTGGAGGTGGTGATCGACAAAGTTGTCAGGCAACAGACTGAATGGTGGAGTTATGGTGGGGATGGGAGATGTGATGGCAACGGGGCTATGCTTGTAACCAATGAGAGGGAGGTGAGATGGACTTGGCTGAATTTTTATGGTTCAATTTATAACTAAGGGTTGGCGGCAGCATCATATGTTGTTATGGATGACATGGTCAGAGTTGTTGCGGGAGATAGATTCCTGATTGGCTTATATACTGACATCAATGAAGTCAAGTTAAGAGGAGAGGGCTTAATGGAGCTCCTTAGGGGTGGATCGCTGAACACCAATTTATGGGTGGAAAAAAATGACCAGTTCTCAAGTTTAAACGTGCCTATGTATGCTAGGAAGGTTTCAGCGGAGTTCCAGTAATATAATATTTCACATACCTACCATGAAGGTAATGCTCCTTCTGATTAGGTTGTATTTTTTTGTCGTATGAGTCAGTCGAATCTGAAGTGGAAGTCTAATGCCTATAGAGTAAGCTATAATAGGATAAAATTTTGTAATGACCTGATATGCATTTGACACTACATACATGCTTGTACGCACAGAGGGAGAGGCTTTTATACTCTAAAAAAGATAGGTATACCTTCATACAGAAGAAAGTGGTAAGCAATCAAATTGGATGACCAACTCCATTTATTTTGATCTACATGTCATTAAATTTCCATTCTTGAAAATCATGGGTTACAACAGGGCTGCTTTTTAGCCGTTGCATCAAATGATTCTAAACTGTAGAAGCCTCACTATGTTACGTTAGAAATTATTGTAACTCTTGAATTTTCAGCTACTAGTGTTCGGTTCTACGATAATCTAGATCATGATGAATTCAATCAATCATCCATTTGGATAACCTACGGCATGAATCAAGAGGCATCTTTCAGCTATGCTGCTGAAAGACTATTAGTCGCATATGGATGCATGTCTAAAACATAGTCAAAACTTTGCATGATGCATAATATGCCAACAGAAGTTGATATTTTAGATGGTATGGTTAGTATTCTATCATACCATTACTAAAATCACCCCCAATTTGTGTAACTATCAAATATCATTCTCTTGAGAGGATGCTCTATAATGTACAATTTGTGTTTTGGCGACGTTGTCCTTGTCAAAAATTGACAAGAGTTGAATACAAAAAGATCATTTATGTATCATGAGCATAGAAACTGTAAGATGCAGGAGTTGCTTTTCCTAGAGAATTTGCCAAAGGACTGTTATCATAAAAACAGTTCTTTTGTTGGTTTTCTGATTCAATGAATTAGTCAGTACCAGTTCTGGTCCAGTTGGGTTATTGTCATAGATTTTCGTTTGCTTTGATTTTCTTGAGATTAGGTGGGTACAGCGGTGATCGAGATGATCACATTGTTTGTCATTTCACCCGCTAGACATACGTTTATTGCCAAATATCGTACTTTTATAAAGTAAAATAGTGGATGGTACAGTGGGAAATTGGGGATTTGATTTTATTAATTAGAGATAGAACTTTAGGAAGAGATCTTTGGTCAATTTGTAAAGACTTGTATTCACTCAAGTTGACCAACAATATACTCCTATTGAGTAGAAAAAAAAATTTCATTTCTTAACTGGGAGTAGTCGGACAAACTTTGAAGCGACAGTCCAGCAATCTGCATCAGTTATTGGGCTTTGGGCTTAAAATAATATTCCCGCAAAAAAAAATAAATTCCAGTTGTAGTCTGAGCTGTTGTTTAGTTGTTACCACGCGTTTTGCACGTGCATGCTTTAAATTAACCTAATTTTTATAGTTAGCTTACTAATCAAGCGGAATAAGACACGGTTAGACATTGGTTTACTTTTCACGCACGCGGTATGCACACGTTTATAGTGCAGGTATAAATAGTACCTCTGACAGTCCTTTCTTTGTCAGTCACATCGCCGCCAATGCATCAAATACTGACAGAAAGGATCAGATTTGTCAGTTAAAATATTCTCTCGACAAATACATTACTGATGTCTCTTTCGTCAAAAATACCGTCCTGAATCCCGATGCGAACCCCCCAAAAGTCACGATGCAAACCCGAAAGCCATGGGTGAGTGCAACACCATTCGGTATGAATTCTCCTCTTTTAGAAAAAGCAATTTAGGGTTTTGAATTTCTAATCTGTTTGTAATCTGTACCAGTACTAGTATTTCTGAAACCCTAATTTTCTACCTGTTTTTCGATTCCTAATTTGGGTTCTTGAAATCCTGAAATTATGGAATCGAAACCCTAATTTACTACTGGTTCGTTCTGGATTTCTTTTGAACCCCATTCCTCTTCTTCTTATTTCAAAGATTTCAATCGATTTTTTGCTGTTTTAGATAGATGTCGAAACCCTAATTTGATTAGGGATGTCTATGACATAAAGATTACTTCTTGATTCAGAGTAAGCCCTTATATGTATTCTGTTCTTGATTTCAATTTTGATTCCCTTAGTTTGTAGCAATGTTCTAAAAAGCGCTAGGCGGTAGTCGGGCGGCCGATGGGGGCCTAGCGCCTAGACCTTGTAATCGGAGATTAAGCGGCTAGGCGGTAGGCGGTTTTTTTATTTTATTTATTTATTGATCTTTTGGGTTTATTTTGTTGTTACCCCTTTTTACTCTTTATTGCTACTCATTCTTACTATTGAACTTTTTCTCTTTGCAATTGTAGGGTGGGCTTCACATAGTCGAATCGGTGTATTATTGTATCGGTGAACATGAGGACTCTATCTTCTCCATATCCGATGTAAACCACATTGTGGCTACTCATAAAAGAATACAAGTTCTAAAGAGAGAATAAATGTAAAGTTGATAGATGATCTCATGATATGCTTGATAATGATGAACAACTTTAATTAATAACCACACTTAAATCAGATAACTTCCTCCCATCTCATGACATGCTGTCCCACACTAAGTGGATTGGCCATCCATAGATTGCTTTGGAAAGATATGTAGATCTGGGTGACATTTTAGGAGCTGAAAATAGAAGATGAATAAATAGCTTCACTAATGAGGAAAAGCATACTACTTATAATCTGGTAGACTGATTGAGCCTTGAAGTTGTTGGCACATGACACTTCTTATAAACTTCCCCCTTTGGTGCATAACTTTACTTATTTGGCTGCGTTAGTGATATTAAAGTCCATACTTGTAAGTTTTAACATGATTGCTGTGAGAGTGCGAATACATGTCAAATTATGCAAGATAAAAAAAGACTAAAGATATGCTTAAATTTTATTAGGAGGAGAAAGTGAGAGCGGTGGGTTTTTTTATATATATATATATATTTTTAATTACTTAAGGCGAGAGCGGTGGGTTTTTTTTTACTTTTTTTTTAATTACTTAAGGCCTAAGCGGGTCTAGTCCGCCTAGACCCGCCTAGACCGATTAAACGCCGCCTTGGTCCGATTTTAGCCGCCTAGAACCCATTTCCGATTTTCATAAACGCCTAGGCCCTAGTCGAGGCGTTGGGGGGCCGCCTAGCGCCTAGGCCCCGCCTAGGCGGCCGCCTAGACCGCTTTTTAGAACACTGGTTTGTAGTCACCAGATCCGAAGAAAGGATTCCGGGGTTTCAGAGGGGATGGTGGAAGTTTGGATTTCAGAGGGCCAGAGATGAAGAAGGAGAGGAGGTGTGGGGGGGAAGTTTAAGAGGTAATGTGGGCATTTCTTGATTTTATTTTATTAATAAGTTCTCTTTTTGCTTTCACATACTTACACACACTATATCTCTCTCTGTGTGTCTCCTATTTAATACTCGGCAGATAATTTTAGTGAGATTAAGATGGGCTGATACCATGCCATGTGGTACTTCAATTGGCACAGAATTATGCTGTAAGTAACCTGAAGAGATCAACTCAGTTCTTCAATTTGATGTTAATTATGTTGTTGATTTTTTACTTGTTGATCATTTCTCATGAATTCTCTATTTCTTCTGTTTCTAGTCAACCACCCGATCCAGAGATTGGGGAAGCAGAGAAGAAGAAGAAGAGGTAATAGGGAAATGTCATTTTGTTGGTAAGATTGTTTGTTTTACTTTACTTTCTTCACACAGTTACAAATACTTCTACTTACAGTAAGATGGCAGCTAAATACCGAGATGGAAGCAAACAAGACAGTGCCAGAAAGACGGGAAAAAGAGTTAATGTGAATGTTTATTAATTTTAACGATGTGTCTGTTGTACTTTCTTAACACATGTACAAACTCTTGACTTGTGTTTGTCCAGTTTACACCCAGCTAGCTGTGATTGATATCATGTGGTGCCAGCAAATATTTGCCGAGATGTCAGCTCAGTTCTTCAGAAGGTAATATGTTTCTTACTCTACATCCTTGCAAGTTTTTCTTTAGGAGCATCTTTCATTCTTTTGCTTTAACTTCACAAGCGAATAATGTTTTCGTAGGAATCACTAGTAAAGATGAAATCTTTTTGGAAATTGACGAGCTTAGTTAGACTAGATAAGGCTCTTGGCAGACAGTCATATGTCTAGAGAGAAATATGTTACCCAGCCAAATTTGTCCTGCTTGTAGTATGGTAAATTGGAAAAAAAGTGTGTAATCTACACAGGGCCGGTCATGAGATTTTTAGGGCCTTGTGCAAGAAAAAAAATTTGGGCCTTTTTTACATATTCGAATACTAATTTTACTTTATATTTGTTTCGACGTCATGTATATATATTTATATATATTATATGAATTCAATTGAGAAATATGAGTAGCGTACATTCTATATCAATCAAAATTTTATATGAATTCATTTTAAAATACATTTCATAGTTGTAAAATCTTAATATCTTCAAAAATCTCCAATCTCTCTAAAATTCCAGCATCTTGTAGGAATTCTATAAGAAAACCGTAAAAAAACAAAACAATAAAATATCCAAATTATTAGTTTAGATGCATACCAGTAGAAGAAATACATAATACATTAACCGACAAATCCAACAACAAAATGTATCATTTAAAAATTTATCGTCTCACATGTTTAGATGCAAAATCATATGGTACTCATTTCATTTTAAAAATTAATCGGACTCATATCTTTTGGTCAAACGAAAATCATATTGTTTTCATTTTAGGATCTTTTCTTAATTAATGTAAAGGGTAAGTTGATCATTTTGACTTGTAGATTAAATGGCTGCAGTGTTGGACAGATAGTGGGGTCATTTTCCTTTGGGCCCTCATCATTAGGGGGCCTGTGCAACTGCACAGGTTGCACAGGGCCAGGGCTGGCCCTGAATCTACATAAAGAACCCATGCTTTGGTGTCACTGATAGCTTGTTGTTGCATCATGTGTCCGAATTCTTACGTGCTTCTTATATTACTTTTATGTTTTATAGCTTCACTTATCCTTGTTGTGAATAAAATGTTTGTTGACAATGAGTTTTCGGTATTCAAATACTTTGTGCATTTTAAATTTACGTACTATTCTACTTCACTGAGAGAACGTTTAACTAATCTTTGCTAAAAAGGGAACTTCTAAGATGGCATTGATGCTGGAAATGGAAATCCTTCTCAGTTATTTCTCATACAGCTTATTGGTAGATCAGTCTGGCATTTATTTACTCAAAAGGGATGCTTATGATTCTTGAATTTTAGTCTACGTATTCTTCGTAATCATATATGAAGATTAGTTATTTTCAAACTAATACCTCCTGTGTTTTTGATGATTTCTACTTGTTGATTATTTCTCTTGAATACTCTGTTTCTTCAATTTCCAGACACCTGATCTGAAAATTTTGGATTTGGGATGGAGCATATAGCTGAAGCAGAGAAGAAAAGGTAAGAGGTGATGTGATTCGGTTGATAAGTTTATTTGTTATTTGTTTGCACACATACAAACAACTAAGTGATTGTCTATCCCTTCTATTTACACTTACAAGCAGGTAATACAGAACCAGATGCCAACTCAGTTCTTCATTGTTATGCTTGGTAATATGGCATCTACATATTTTCCAGTTTACTTCTCCCTTTTCTTCAATGTTTTGGTAATATGGTAATATGACATTTAAATTTTGTCCCAACTACGGAGATGGCAGTTAGGCTGATATGCAGTTGTTATTGGGATTTGAGAGGCCACGCTGAAAAACGGGGTTTCAGAGAGCAAAATGTATGAAGCAGAGAAGAAAGGTAATGTGATTTTGTTGATAAAATTGTTTGTAATTACTTTCTTCAGACACTTACAAATTAAGAGCTAACTGATTTTTCCCTCTTCTATATACAGTAAGCAGCTAATCACAGAGATGGCTGGCAGTCAGACTGATATCACGGCATGTGGTCCGTGCAATTGGCCCAGATTCCAACCGAGTTCTTGTTAAGGTGATATGTTTTTCATTACCTATATTCCAAAACTCTTCATCATCTAAGTTTTTTCATTAGAAGCATCTTGCTTTCGCTTCAATTTTATGTTGCAAATTTTTTTAGAAAGGAAAATATCATATACACATGAATCCACTGCAAATATTACCTAAGACTTGCAGTCCCTTACCTTAACCCAGTGCCCCATACGGTTGTTGATACAGCAGCAGAGTTGCATCCTGAAGTAGAATGGTCCCACCATGAGGTGACCTGCATTTGGATTAGGGTCAGGGTAGAGGGTTACTTGCACAAGTTTAGAAGGCATTTTAACTGAGGATTCAACAATGTATAGTGTTTTCGTACTGTTAGGGTGATTGATTTTTTTTGTTGTGGAAATCAATATCAGCTTATTTAGGTATCTTTTTCGAGCTACCATTTTTGTACATAGCATCTTCGTTTCAGTTTAATATTTATGCCATCTTAGGAAAATTCACTATTACAAAGAACTAAAATTGATATCTATTTTTCATTTGTGATTCTATTATTTTTAAGACTACTGTGCATGTATTATGGGTGTTAAAGATGGGGTTTTGTACCTCTACTTCTTTAATAAAGAACTGTTTACATTTCCTTCTTTTAGAGTCATCGTCGACTATTAATCGTTATGTAAAAGCTGATGAAATGTAAGATCTACTCATCATCAAATGGTTTAACTTTAGAGGCTAATTTAATTAGGAACGTTCATTATCTTTCCAATCACTAAACATTTTTTTTTTGTTTTGGTAATCATTGGACATCAAATATCATTGTATTTAAGATAGTAATTTTACATTTATCATTTCTCTGGAACATTGTAGATGTGAAATTCCTCGAGAAGAAGGTTTAGTTCACTTGTTTCTCTCGGTAAAGACATGATTTTTACTTGTTTTTCCATATCAACTGAGGAGTATATTGGGTTGCTAATGGTAATTTTATTGTTATTTGGTTCAGACTATTTGTCGATAGATTGCAATGGTGCAGGATGACTTGCCATTTTGTAGGCATGCTGAAAGAAATGTGTGCAAGTTCAGGTTCTGCAATGAAAGGACTGATGTAAGTCTCTTGCTCAAATGTGTCATAGGTTTATATATGTATGTTTTACTTGTATTAATGCATCTATCTGTCTTATTATTTGATCTTTATAATCATTGTCTATTATCAGGAAAAGTTGATATCCTTCATCTAGTCCAAGATCCAAAAAGTTTGAATTTCAGAAGCCTTGCTGAATTGGGATTTCGAAGGCAAAGAGATGAAGGAATGCAGAAAATGTGGAAAATTAAGAGGTAATGTGAACGGTCATTGATTTTTTAATAAATTTGTTTTACTTTCTTGACATACTTATTTTCTCTCCTATTTATACTCAGCATTTATACTCAGCAGATAATTACAGAGATGGAAAATAAATGAAGCAGAGGAGATGAAGTGGTAAGAGGGAAATGTGATCATTTCTCGATAAGTTTGTTTCTTTCTTTTACTTCACACACTTACAAACACCTGATTTTGTCGTGCTCCTACTTATTCTTTGCAGCTAATCACAACTGGGATTTCAGAAGGAAGAAAGATGAAGCAGCGAAGAATTATGGAAAGAGGGTGAAAAGAGGTAAGCGAAGAATTATGGAAAGAGGGTGAAAAGAGGTGACCTGATGTGATTGTTTACACTAATTTTAGCAATAACTTTGTTTTAGTTTCTTCACACACTTATAAACACCTTACTTCTATATGTCCTGTTTATACTCGGTTTATCGCAAAAGTAGCAGTCAGTTAAGCTAGTAATTTTTTTTACTTTCTTCACACAATTACAAATAACTAATTGATTGTCTTTCGCTATTTACAGTAAGCTGGTAATCACAGAAATGCATGCAGATGAAGCAAAGATGAAGCAAAGAAGTGCATGTTATTATAGAAACCTTAATTCATTGCCAGTTTCGTCATCTTTTGATAATGTCTATTTTGATAATGTCTATTTTTTACTTGTTGATTATTTCTTATGAAAACTCTATATTTCTTCAATTTCTAGTCATGTGATCCGGAAAATTTTCGGATTTCAGAGGCCATGGTGGAAATTGGGGAATTGCAAAGAGCAAATTGATGATGCAGAGAAGAAGATGAGGTAAGAGGTAATGTGATATTGTTAAGTAAGTTTGTTTTACTTTCAGTGCACATACTTACAAATAAACTACTGACTGATTGTTTCTCTTCTATTTATATTATGCAGAAGATAGTTAGGCCATGATGGTAATATGATGGCGTCTACATTTTTTCTCAACTTAAAGCCAACCCTCCATTTTGATGGTAAGATGTCATCCACAGTTTTTTCTCTATATCCTTGTCAAGATGGAAACTTTTACTGCTTGATGAGTAGTCCGTGGAATTTTAGGTCTTTGTTGGGGTGCGGTGTAATTGAGGATCACAGGACATCACTAGATAATTGGATTAAGAAGGAGATCAATAGATACCGGGAGTCGACCATGTGTTCAACCTGTACAACGAGAAAAGAAGCAGAGGGATCAAAAGATTGATCATAGCTGCAAGGAAGAAGCATCTCAGAGGTGCCCTACTGTGAACAACCTCGTCAAGGCTTAGCTCATCTTAAGGTAAATCTCTCTCTCTCTCTACTGTCACAAGCTTTTATGTTCTTTTAAGGTCATCTTAAGATTTCTAGCACATACATTTCACATACTTTTTTTTGTCATAGTTATAGTCTGAAGCAACTTCGGAAATTGACGAGCATAGACTGAATTAGGCTCTTGACTGAGTCATATAGACTATAGAGAGATAGAAGAGTAAAGTGTTCTGCTTGTAGTATGGGAAAATGAACAGTAGAGTTTGTTGCAAACAAGAAAGAAATTGGCTTCTAAAAAAACATGCCATCTAAAAGACCTCAGAGTTTGAATCATGCATTTCTTCCTTGTTTGTTATATTATACAAAGTGATCTCAATTCAATGTCAGTTCTTTCTCCTCTTTTGACAAATTTGTAGTCAGCAGATCCAAAGAAATTTGGGGATTTCAGAGGAGATGGTGGAAATTGGGATTTCAGAAGGCCAAGAGTTGAAGGAGAGATGAAGTGCGGGAAAGTTTAAGAGGTAATGTGACCGTTTATTGATTATAATAATAAGTTTGTCTTACTTTCTACGCATTTTTACAGAAACTCTCTGTTTCCTGTTTTATACTCAGTAGATAATTACAGAGGCAATTGGGCTGATACCATGTCATATGGTACTTGCAGTTGGCACAGATGGTAAGTAACCTGAAGATCTCCACTCATTCCCTAATTTGAAGGAAATTATGTTGTTGATTAAAAAGTCCCCTTACTTTTACCCCACTCACCCGACCACTTGTTCATTATTTCTCGTATTGTGATGGTGAAAAGAGGTATTGTGATGCGATTGTTTATATTGATTAAGTTTCTTCACACACTTCTAAATAATTACTTGTGTATGTCCTGTTTATACCCTGTTAGTCGCAAAAGTGGCAGTTTGTTAGGTTGATTGATATCATGTGTGCATGTCTCTTACATCATCCATGCTTTTACAGTTTTGATAGAGTAAAAGCATGCACATGCACCTTGTACTACATGTACAAGTTAATTTACTATCTCCAAAGGTTCACAACATGATCAGCACGTGACTAAGATAGACATCCGATTGTTGATGTAGCATCAGACTCGCATCCTGAAGTGGCATGCTTCAACCACCACTTTTAGGGATTCCATGAGGTCATACTGCACCAGGCCGCCCTTAGCTCAGCCTGACATATATAGAAACAACTCTGATAAGTACACTTGGCCCTCTGGGTAAAGACAAAACTCTTACTTGTTTTTTCTATATGACTTGGTGAATATAATAGGGTTGCTAACAATATTTCTTGTTGCTATTTGGTCCTGTCCTTCGTTAGATTCCAACAGTGGAGCATCAGTTGTAATTTTGTTGGTTGGTCGAAAGGAATGTGTTCAGGGTCTGCATTAGAAGGACTTATGTAAGTCTATTGCTCAAAATATGTCATAGGTAAAATGACACCTTTCTTACTAGCAATTATGATACATCTATTGGTTCTTTTAAATTGAGGACTATTTCTCTCTCAGATATTTCATTGAAATAGCTGGCATGCCACAAAAAACTACACTTTTAAACATCTTTTGTTTTGCAGGAAGAATGGGATTCCTTTTCATGGGGTTTAGAAGTTGAGTTTTATCGCTGACTAAATCTACTGATGAAGAATTGATTTGAGTTTTATCTTCCAATATCATGACATGTCACATGTGTTCCCTCCAATTTGCCCAGATGAAGTAACAATGTAAGTAACCTGAAGATCAACTTAGTCCATCTATATGATGGTAATTGTTTTGTTGATTTCTACTTGGTAATTATTTCTCGTCGGTATTCTGTTTCCTCTATATCTCGTCGCCTACTTGGTCCAACGAAATGGGGATTTGAGTGGGTATGGTAGAAACTGGGGGATTTCCAGAGAGCATATAGATGAAGTAGATGAGAAAAGGTAAGTTAAGAGGTAATGTGATTTTATTGAGGTTTGTTTTACTTTCAATTCACACACTTAAAATTAAACAAGTAACTGATTGTTTCTCTTCTATTTATATTTATACTCTGCAGATGGTATTGTGATGGCATCTACTTTTTCTGCTCAACTTAAAACCAGTCCTCCAATTTGATGATAGGAAGATGGCATCTACATTTTTCCCGATTTCCTTTGTGAAGATGAAAGCTTTTACTGCTTAACGAGTAATGTCTGTGGAATTTTAGGTCTTTGTTGGATGCAGTGCAATTGAGGATCACATGACATCACTAAAGAGATGGATGATGGAGAAAGCCCAATAGTTGAGCAGAAGGATCAAAATATTCATCATACCTACAAGGAATTAAGTAGCATCTCAGAGGTGCCCTGCTGTTAACCACCTCATCAAGGCCGAGCTCATTTTAAGGTATCTACTTCTCTACTACCAGAATTTTATAGATTTTATGATCTTTTAAGATTTCTAATGCATATATTCACATACTTGTTTCATACTAATAGACTTAAGAAAATTAGGAATTTGACGAGCATAGACTAAATAAGGCTCTTGACTGAGTCATATAAACTATATAGAATGTTAGATCATAGTCCTCCGTGTAGTATGGCAATTGGAAAGAAAAGTGTAATCCACATCAAGGATCTATGCTTTGGTGTCATTAATAGCTTGTCGTCATCTCATGTGTCTGATATCTTACATGCTTCTATTCTATTATGATTTTGTACAATATATACTAGAGATTTATAGTTCCACTCTTTCTTATTTTAAACAAAATATCTCTTGGCTGAGCAGTTTTGGCGGAAAAAGACTGAATTCGTTATTTCATTATAACATAACAGACTAATTAGATCCATGCTGGGTGAATTACTTGGGCAAAGGATTCAAGTAAAGTATTAATTTAGTTAAATACTTTGAGCATTTTTAATTTACTTAATATTCTATAACTTCAATAAGAACAGTTATTATAATCTTTCACTAAAACACTTCAATTGCAATATGACATAGATGCTGAAAAATGTGGAAATTTGTTTTCCTTGTCAAACATATTCTCATACACCTCATAGGTAGAGTACCCTGGCATTTATTTACTCGAAAGGGATGCTTATGTATTATTGAATTTAGTCTACATATTAATCGGATTCATACACGAAGATTAGCTATTTTGATGAGGACATCAGTTCAAAACGGTTTGGACGCTTCTGTCAGCGCAGACATCATCTATAATGATTACTCCAGTAGTATAGTTATCTTTATTACATCAAATTTTATTTGTTTTTGGGCATTTTAGTCATATGTCGTCATTTCGCAATTTGCACCCTTTATTTTCTGCATTAGAATATTTTGAAGATTTGTATTGAGATTTTGTTTTGAGCATATATATAATAGGCCTTGAGAATAATGAGAAGGTATGTATGCTATTATTGATTAAAATAATTATTGTGTTGAGTTATTGCTCTGCATTCTTTTCTTGTGTGTGTGATACCAGAAGAAATTATTAGAGTTTGTGAGAAATCCTAATGAAGTATTAGGGTTTGTGAGAAGCTCTAACTACACCTGTAAATTCCCAAACTAATTAATCAAATCCCAAACCCTAGCCCTAATTTCACAGCCACCAACCCCCTTCTATTCTTCTTCCTCTTTCTTTTCCTTCTCAAAACCCACCTTCATACACCCCAATCTCCTCTCCAACCATCAGCACCAATCACCTCTCCCACCTCAATCTCGCTCCCTGCTCAAACCCCCGATGACCACCTCGTGACGTCGCTTCCCCTGTTCCACCACCGTTGTCATCACCCCCCAACTCCTTTGTCGCCTTCTCTTACCCTCCGACCAACCCCCATCAGCCCCGACCATCTCCCTCTCCCTTCAACCGACCACCCCACTTGAAATCGACCCGGACACCACCATAGGCCGCTGTCCTCCTCCTTTTCCTGTTGACTTCCTGACGGCTCCTCGCCTGCCGCCTCTGCCACCATCTGCACCTGCCGTCGCCTCCTACCTAACGATGCCTCCTCGTTGCATCTCCACTGCAGCCACCCTGAGCACCAGTGCAACTTTCTTCGAACCCGGTAATCTCTTTCTACTTCATTTATTTGTGATACTATCTATCGTCTCTAGAATATTATTTGATTTATCTGTCGTCCACAAATATTGAGAGTGTGTACTTCTACCTGCTAATTAGAGTACAAATCATTATTGCATTTCTTCCATGCTAAGAACGATTAAGTATAATTGTTGATTGTTAGACATTAATCTTTAACTGGGCTTGCTGAACTTATTTCAATTCTTGAAAATTCATCAGACCAGTTATTAGTTTTAATTTCTAACTTAATTGGCATTACATGTTGGTAAACTTACTTTTTTAATATTCTTGAAAATTCTCTGCTTAGGGTTAAGTTTACATCATATTTTCAAACCAATACCCTAATGATTTTTTTTTTATCGTCAACGGTTCATTTAAAAGAATTTAACTAAATTCAACAAAAAATAAGGCTTATGAAGTTCAAGAAACCCAACAAGCTAGGTCTTATTAGTTTGGGTTGGTTTGGAGTTGGATTTGAGAAGGCAAGGACGGAGGGAGAGATAAAGAGTACTATTTAATTTTGGAGCTTGTCTCGTAGACTCGACAGGTACCCAAAAGTGAGAATGAGAGCTCCCGCTTCCTCTTCCCACCACCGAAATGTCAGTACACGAGAGTTCGCTCTCCGACGATGACGGAGCGGGAGAGGGAGGAAGATAGGGTGGCCCAATGTGAGGAGCAGAGCAAGGGGGAGGACAAGATCGCGGTCTCCTATAGATCATAGAGATTGAGTAGGTGACGCAAGAGGAAGAGGAGATCGACTAGGTGGGTCTCGAGTGGACGACGAACTGCCGATGGTGACTAGGGACAGGAGCGCAGCTTCACGTCATCGTTCTTCAACAGAAAGGAGGCACCAAGGAGAAAGACAGGTAGAAAGTAAAAGGAGATCGTTTGCAGATGTGATTAGAGGCGATTTCAAAGACTGTGATGAACATAGAGTCCATCGGCGTTCTCCATCGCTGGAGAAAGAGACGCGTAGAACAAGAGAAGACGAAGACGGCGAGTGGATATTGGTGAAGCCTAGGAAATCTCAGAAAGGCAGCGAGAGCAAGAGTTCCTCGGTGGATCTGAAGGTCGAAGGGCGTCAAAATTGTCATAAATGCACAAGACCTGGTGTAACTCCCTGTTCCAGTTGTACGTATTTTATTACGTGAATTTTTATACTTCAATTTTCAGATCAGTTTTATTTTTCTCTTTGGACTCTTTATCTAATGCCAGAATATTTTTCTGATCAATTCTATAATTTTGTGATTTTTTTTCGATCGGAGTTTAAATACAAACTTTAACCCTGATTAATATTAATCCTAATCCTAAACCTAATTCTTAATCCAACAGCTAACCTAACCTCTACACCTTATTTTCTTCCTCCCTACACCTTATTTTCTCCCTCCCTACTTCTCCACTTCTGCATACGCCAATCTCTCTCTTCCATTTTTCTCCTACTACTTAATTCTACGCCTAACTCCTCGACTCCTCCTTCAGCTCACGAGATAGTGTACAAGGGATATACAGCAAATTCGCACGGATTCCTCTTGAAACTGGACTTTGAAAAGGCATACGATTCGGTGCATCGGATTGTCTGGATGAGGCATTAGAGCTCAAAGGTTTTGGAGCAAAATGGCGAGTGTGGATTAAAAAGTGTGTTCAAGGAGGTAAATCGTTCATACATGTAAATGGGTGGCAAGGTAAAGAGATCAGATGCAAAAGAGGACTCAGGCAAGGGGATCCTCTCTCATCTCTTCTATTTGCCATCGTCGCGAATGGTCTGGTAGAAATAATAAGGAGGGCACAAGAACACAATATAATCAAGAGGATCGAGATCAAGGGAATCGAACGGCCAATGGCGATCCTACAATATGCGGATGATACACTATTGATTGAGAGGGCAAAAGTCAAAGAAGTTGTGGCTTTTAAGGCAGCGCTGGTATGTTTTTAGGGTTGGTCGGGTTTGAAAGTAAACCTAAACAAGACCAGTGTCATCCCTGTCAGCGACCATTTATCTCTCTCAGCGAGCACTATAACGGACATATTAGGTTGCGAGATGGGCGAATTTCCTATAAAATACCTAGGCACGCCTATTAGGCCTGGGTCGTTGGTAAGAGAGGACTGGACTTTCCTCACCGAAAAGATTGCTAAGAAACTAGCAGGGTGGAAGAGTCGTTTCCTTTCCTTAAGAGGAAGGATCACATTGCTAAATTCGGTACTTAGTGCCATTCCTCTGTACGTGATGTCAATCTACGAAGTACTCAAATGGGTTATCAACAAGATAGACAAACTAAGAAGAAGATTCTTATGGAAAGGAACAGACGAGGGTAAAAACGGGTTTCATCTGGTCAGGTGGGGTAGAGTCTGCAAGAGAAGAGAATTCGGCGGGGTGGGAATTCTAAATCTCCACGATATGAATAGAGCGCTACTTAGCAAGTGGTGGTGGAAGATCTATAATAGACGCAAAGGCTGGTGGTGCTACTCGTTCGACCAATTCCAAAAGAGGAGAAAATATAAATTTAGAGGAAGAAGCGCGTACGGAAAGGTTTCGCCCGTCTGGATAGGAGTGACGAAACAAGGGGAGATGTTCCACACTAATCCTAGGTTCAGGATAGGGAACGGGAAGAACATCCGATTTCGGAAGGTTAAGTGGTGCGGAAACATGACACTAAAAAATCTTTTCCCACAAGCTGCGGTGTTAACAACTAACATAGACTTGACAGTGGCGGAAATATGGAAGAAGGGGAAAGGTTGATCATTTCTAACAGGCTCACACCCGAGAGTATTTCTCAGTTCGAAGAACTAAATAGGTTCATCCAAGCATAAGGTGGGCAAACGAACAACAATACAGACGAAAGATGGTGGAATATCTCCGAATCAAAAAAAAATTCGGTGTCGTCAATGTATAAATGGCTTAACGATGGTGGACTGATGTAAGAAAGAAAACATCATTTGGGGGACTCGGGTGCCTCTAAAAGTCAGTTCTTTGCTGGCTAGTGCACAATGACTCTATTCTATCGAAAGTAAATCTTAGGAAAAGAAATATGCAAATCGATGTAAGGTGTGAGTTCTGTTTAGAAGCGAAAGAAGATGTTACTCACATCTTTTTCATGTGTCATGAGGCTACTCTTACTTGGGAGGTAGTCTGTAGGGGGTTCGGATTTCTGGTGAGTCCTAGGTCAACAACAGATGTATGGGGGATAATTAGTAGGGGTGGGTATCGGTCGGTATCCGACCTAATATCGACCATCCACCACCGATCCAAAGAAGATCAGTTTTTTAATTTTCTCATCCGCAACCAATCCGAACCTTAATTGGATCGGTTTCCATCCAAGCCGATTAAGCTCGGTTTGGATTGGATTGGATGGTCAGTTTGGCGTGCTACTTTTCACCTTCAACATCATTCATAATTTTGTTAAAATTTAAAAGATCAACTTCAATCAAACTTAAGAAACAACCTGATATTTGTTATTTAGAAATGGATTTAAAATGAAGATTCATAAAACCACAAGTTGTTAATAAAGATTATGACGTTTAAATGTGTGAGATAAACTACTTTTTCACTTGCATACTTCTGTAATCTTAGTTTATTATCATAAAAGAAACATTAAATAACCATAGCTAATTGAATTTCAGGTACAATAAAAAAAGATTTAGATTACAATTTCTACTTGGCTTGATTAAAGTAACTACTAAATGTTACATTAACTTCATGATTCTATTAAGTTGGGCCATACTGTAAATCAAGCATTTCTCAACAACATAACACACAAGATTATGGAGAATCAAAACATAGGTAGAACAATTGCTTGGTTTGTATTAAAGAAATTAAAGAATACTATTTGTATCTCCAAGAAAATGAGCAATGACTTTATATTCAAGAAATTAAAGGAGAACTATATTTTTTATGGACTTATCCATAGAGGTACGGTCGGTTCAGTTTCATCGGTTATTTGAAAGCCCCATCCAACAATCGAACCGGTCCAGTTGGTTATTGAAGATCAAGAACCGAGCCAATCCAAATCCCCAATTGGTTTGGTTAAAAACCGGTCGGTTCGGATTGGATTGGTTTGGATAATAGTTGTCCACTCCTAATAATTAGGGAAGATCATGTCAGGGTAGAGGACAAACGGGCTTGGGATATTGCAGTAGCGGCAACATTGTGGAACCTATGGCTAGACCGAAATGATATATGCTTCTGCAGTGACCTCGAGCCACCCCCTATCTTTTACAAACAAGCTTGGAGCTTGACGGTCGGTAGAGATTTCGAGCCTTCCCAGAGCTTTCACGGGCAACTTTTGTAATGCCCCAGATCCCCGTTATCGTACATCCGTGACACAACCAGAATCTTTGCCCTCAAATGCATCTCAACACCGTAAATAACACGGAAATTGTAAAACACTTGTATTGCCATCAGAGTTGATACATCAATGATTACAAATATCAATTTATCATATCAAACTGTAACGCCTTCGTTTTTGGCTCCAAATTCAATCCTTTCAATTTCTATATCACTTTAAACATAAACTAAGATAGTTATAATTCAAAGAAAATTTGGGCAGAGTTTCTCCTGAAATTTCTGCCCCGAAACAAAAAAAGCTTACATAATTCTACTCTAAATTCCGTAGTTCACATCACAGGCAATAATTTCACGGGCTCCCCAGGCCAAAATGATCAGAGACATACAGGCAATCAATATATATGCTCTGGGGTCCTGAAAGGTCCATGTACTGTTAGCAAGCTTAGCCAGTTGAGGATAAGTGTATGTAGGAAGTTCTAATCTAACATAACTTCTTCGTTGAGATGGTTTCAAGTAATCAATTTTATTTCTTATGGTCTGTTGAGACCAAGTCCCTTTGTTGTCGTAATTTTGATTGTTGGGTCTTTGTTTAACATCACTTCGAAGCTATTCTTATTAGGGGTTGTTTGCTGGAGGGTAAGTGGGGCTACAAATTAGGCCAGAGAAAGCTTTGGGAGTTTTTGGTCAGGATTTTCTTCATCTGTTGGCTCAGAGGGGGAAAAGAACCATGTTGGAACCTAGCTCCACATCAGTATGATAGGGAAATAAGTTTCATTAGCTTTAGTGTGGAAAATGGAGAGTGAGTGAGAAAAGGGAAAAAAAACCATGTGTACTATTTTTTGTTTGGAATATAGTCTGTTAGTGTTGTTCTCTTGCTATTGTGAGCAATTGCAACGAGATGCATCTATCCTTGGCGGATGTGAAAACATCTGCCATGGAAATCGTCGGTTACGCTTAATTTGTTTTTGATGTAACATATTATAACAGACAAATAGTGCTCACAAATATTCCCTTGTTGATACTGTAATACCCCTAGTATTTATGGTTAATAACATTTGTTTTTCTTTTAGCTATAATAAAAATATACATATACATTGTTATATATATATGTGTGTGTGTGTGTGTGTGTGTATATATATGTGTGTGTGTGTGTGTGTGTGTGTGTGTGTGCGTGTGTATGTATATATATATATATATATATATATATATATATATATATATATATATATATATATGCATTGACATTGTTATTTTTTTCATACACTATACTATTATTTTTATGTTTGTATGGTTTTTTTTTAAAAAGAGCCTAAAATGTTTGCTTTCTTAGAAGCCCAACAATTCTTTCTTAAAGCCCAACCCAACATGGTTATCCATGGTTAAGTGTAAATAAATAAAGCTTGAGGGGTTATGTGCAAAAAGTGGAGGACACCTAAGCCGTTCTACACCCTTCCACACCTCTCTCTCTCTTTCTCCTTACTGCCGACAGCA
The DNA here is from genome assembly GCA_017893485.1 of Hemerocallis citrina. Classification (NCBI taxonomy): domain Eukaryota; kingdom Viridiplantae; phylum Streptophyta; class Magnoliopsida; order Asparagales; family Asphodelaceae; genus Hemerocallis; species Hemerocallis citrina. Next base: position 82,929,112 of record CM030358.1, read on the forward strand.
CCTGCAGCAGCAACTTTCTTTCCATCTCTCTTTTTCTATATATTTACTACTACATCTATTTCTACTACTACTTACTACAACTCCTACTGCTACTTTACTGCACTACTACTGCTACTATACTGCTGCTCCTACTGCTACCCTTACTGTTTAATACTATTTTTACTAGTGCTACTGCTGTCATTACTTCTTCTACTGCAGTACCACTACTGCACTACTCCTACTGCTGCTACACTACTACAACTACCTACTATTGCTACTGCACCACTACTACAACTACTACTACTACTTCACTACTACCCACTACTACTACTTCTACTATACTACTCTACTACAACTGTTGGAGAAGGAGGAATCAAGGGAAGCAAGGAGAAGGCAATTGAAGCTTGCAAACAAAACAAAGTGGGTATTCTCCTTTTCCTCTTGATTACTTTTTGTGACTTTTATATGGAAGTTATGCTTGATAATGTTGTGGATTGAAAGTATTTGTTAGAATTAGTTATTCTTGTTATTATGATATTGGTTAAAAGTATTAGAAACTCTAGTTTATGTAAAGTAAAACATATCAAGAAAATAATCTACATAGAAGAATAGTAGATGATGTATGCTTACTCCCAATCATGTTGTATTCCTTAAGAAATTAACTAATTGTTTATTTATGTATAAATAGTTATGTGGGGAAAAAGTTGTAGTTTAATTAGAGAGGCACTTGTAGAAAATTATATAGGTAAAGTAGTAAAAATTGTATAAGGAAATTGCATGTATTATTAATTGTAAGAAATTACATGTATAATTCATTATAGAAAGTGTTGTGTAGAATTGCTACTAATTGTAGGAAGTGTTATGTAGAAGTACTACAAATTGTAGAAGCTACATAATAGTCACGAATAGGAATGGTAGTGTATATGTACATTATATAGTATAACATGAACGTTGTTGTATGTAGTAGAAAAGATTACTCCTTGAATGCTTAAATTGATGTGATTGCATGAAACTACACACTTGTAGTAATATGCTTAGTGATTGTAGTTGCATGCTTAGCTAATTAGAAACTCATGATAAAGTAAAGTAGATTGTAGTAAAGTAAAGAACTATTGGTGGTATCAAAGTGATTGTAGGAATGAATACGGTGACTGATGGAATACCGTATGCATGTGTATGCGGGTATGCATACTTGACCATTTACATATGGTAGTGTGGTGCACATTGAGTGCGCTAGTTTGGTGCATGTGTGGATCAACTCTTAGCATGATTTGAAAGCTAAGTTGAACCAAAACTAAATCAAGATGAGACTTGTTGAGATTCAACTATGTTGGATTCACTTTGAACCTATTTAGTGATATTTTATTGTGATATTTTATTGTAAATGTAAACAATGAAACCTTGAGTACTGATAATTTCACCTAAAAACCAAGTGGTGATTAATGAAGGAATTAAGCGGATGAGATTTGACCTAAATTGAGTAAAGGTGTTAGCCCTAAGTAGTGTGACTCATGATTGGTAAGGACAGGCACTAGTTGGGCGTGTACTCACCTGTCAAGGGGACACATGCGGCGTGGTCTCGACTATTAATTTCTGGGATTTAGTGATAAGAACGGGATGCAGACGTAAGTCACAAGTCCTGTCAGAACTTAGGAGATGAACTCTTAAGTTTCCGTCTATGTTCTGGATTATCAATACAAACAAGGAGCAAGAGTGTAACTCTAAGTTTCTGGGCAGAGTAGGGGTGGCCCTATCGATTCGCCTTATGTTCATGATAACTTTGGTAGGGGCAGGAGTGGAGAAGGACCATGATTACGGCAGATTTGATGATCACCGGCCTGACCGGGAGTGGAGAGGGTCCACGATCCTGTCGGAGTGGAGAAGGACCATGATCTGAACGAACAGGGTGATCACTGCCGTTCAGAGTGGAGAAGGACCACGATCCGACTGCAGGAGCTGAAATGGACCGCATGTGCTGCAGACTCTACCAATCACTAGATGAATGTCAGAAATAGGAAAGAGTACAATAGTAGGATGCATGGCGAGGGATTGAACCCTATCATCTGGAGAATACGAACTCGATTTGGGGAGTATGTAGTATGAGATGCATACGTTTCCAAATCAAGTTTGCATCAGATCATTAAGAGCAGGGTGTGCATATGAGTTGTGCATTAGAATCTAGATCATGACATACACCGACATTTATGTTTGTATGACCTTCACGTTTCTTTTCTTCTGCATCAAATATTGATTGTTGAGGATTTTGGAGATTTCGGGTTTCATCCGTATTGCATCAGTTGTATTCAATTGACGTGCTCACAGTTTGCTAATGCAGGATCGCTGATCGTGTAGCAGGGGACACGAGCTGCGGAAAGCATCCGAGTGTAGGATATAGTTTTCTTGTGCAATGTAAGTTTCTAATTTCCTGTAATTTTATGTGTTGTGTACTCATTGAAGTAAAGATTCTGGGTCAGTGTCACGAGCTCCCAATGTGTGGAACCCAGGGCGCTACAGATACACTGTTTTCTACTAGTGAATTTGCTATGGTTACACTCTTAACTATATACGTTCATGTTTACTGTTTTAATCCTTGATTTACTCCTATTTGTTTGTGTGGTAACTAATGGTGCAGTTCTGTAAATCAGAAGTATTTGAAATACTTTAGTAAAAAAGAAAAGTATTTGGGCTTCTTGTGATTACTTCTAAGAATATGGACAGTTTAGGGAATTTCTGAGATCTTCGTTCGCCATACCAGTGGCTTTTTTTTGTTGATCTTTTATTTTCTTTACAGAAAGGAAGGGAAAAGAAAACTGGCTGTGAACTGTGAACTCATCAGTTGTTCCTTCCATGTGTTCTTTAAATCTGAAAGCTTCAAAAGCCACATTAAGCTACATTGAATCTTTTTGCAATAAACTATGAATCAATTTTCTTTCTATTTGTGAAAGCCAGCCATAAGATCTTTCTTCTTTCTTCCCTACCAAAACAATCAAAATCATTTTTTTAATCAATGGATTGAGAGATTGGGTATGTTTCATGTCAATGGTAAACAGGGCCGGCCCTGATTTCATTTCCCGGGGGCCCGAGGCGAACGGCCCAAATAATTATTTTTGGGGCCCCTAATAACAATATAATTTTTTACATGCAAAATACGTGCTAATATTTACAAGGTAATACAAATTGGGGGCTCCTAAAATTGCAAAAAAATTGGGGTCTGAGGCGGCCGCCTTATCGGCCTCAAGGTGGGGATGGTAAATGAATGAGAGGAATGGTGGAAAAAGAGGAACGCTATATAGCCCCCCCAAAAAGCAACCAATCTGTTATGAATATAGCATGAATTAATTAGTTATTTTAGAATATACTGGGACAAAAGGAGCATGCAGGGAATTATTTTGGTAAGACACGCAAAGAGAGATTTTTTAAAAAAAATTTGGGAAATAATTTAATTAATTTGGCAGGGTTTCATCTCTTTTCATATTTTACCCATGCATCAAGCAAATATAGAGTGAACTGTTTCTCTGTCACAATAAAGGAGCCTTATAATGTTTAAGTAAGAAATCGTGAAACATGTGGTTTAGCATTTTCATCACTTTGAAAGATAAAGTTTTGTACTCCGACTGGTTTTATTTATGACAATACCTCTTGTCCCCTTTCTTGAAGACATTGTATTTTTATGGTGGGTCCTAGTAAATTTCAACATGTGCTCAATTGTATGATATAACCATCCTCAACCTTATAATGCAACTGGTGCTCAACTCAATTACCATATCGATTTCTACGGTTTAATGCCAAAGCAGTAGGAATTCTATTGGGGTTTTAGTGTTTTACTGTCAATTTTTGAAAACTAGGGTTCATGTTTGAAATTGATAATGTTTTTAATAAAATAGGAAAGTCAGTGCCAATCATCACATCGTATTATCAGCATTATTAATTTAGTGGTGAGTCTTGATTCGCTGTTTATTTTAGGACTCAGATGGTGTTTGTGAAAATGCTCTTGGGAAATATGGTAAACGGTGATTACACAGAACATTTACTAAATTAGTAGTAATAATCATTATGAAGTTCACAATATCATGCATTGCATGTTGGATTATCCATCTCACACATTGAAGCTCTGCATTCATAGTATGCTTAAGCCCAATTTATGATAAGATATTCATCGCCAGAGATATATAGGTTGAATCTGCCTGAGTTAGTTAGGTTAGTGAGGCAAATAGATAAAGCAGAAAAGAAGAGGCAAGAGGGAATGTGATTTTGTTGATAGGTTTATTGTTTATTTGTCACTTTCTTCACACTTGCAAACACATGATTTTCTCTCCTGTTTATACTCAGGTCTATCACAAAAATGGCAGTTGGAGGACGTCATGTGGTTCCCACAGTTGGCAACACTCCGTTTGCAGCTGATGTGGAATGAACCTGAAAGCAATTAACATAAAATCGGTCCAGAAATGTTACGGTATGATGGCATAATTCTGTTTTAATTTGCCTGCTCTTTTTGCATGTTTCTTACTCAGTAGAGTATCCATGTTCTTATATATGTCCATATTTATTTTATTTCTGTTAGATATCGTGATGGAACTGAAGTTCATCTATTTTTTCTTTTGGGAACTAAAAAGTAAAAATTCATATATTTGGAGAGGTTAGATGGTATTATTTTCTGGATTTAATAACTATGGAAAGGGACAACTACCTGCACCATTTAGGGTTTAATTCAAACCCTAACACACACAAACCCCCACACAAAAATACCCCAAACCCTGAGCCCAAGTGCAGGCTGAAACCCAAAAAAAGTGCAAACCTGGGTTTCGAACAGCACACAGACCAACACCCAAATCCAGTTGGGCTAGCCAACTACCCAAACCTTCTCACTGTCTTACTGAGTTTTCGAAAAGTTTTACAATTAGAGTCCACAAATCCGAACGCTAGATCCTGTATAAACCTGAGACCCTAGCACAGCAACCCTACATTAAGATTACATCATATATACATTCATTCATGTATAAAAATTCTAAGTTTTGAGTTAATGGAAATTTTCAGTTTTAAACAGTGAATAAACATCAAATAAATCATCTTTCGGATTATTCAAATATGAGTTTAAGATCAAACATAGTTTTAATCATCTACAATTAAATGTACATTCATTCAATCAATTCTATGGGTTAAAAATTCATTCTTCTATTCCCTAACGTTATATAATATTCAAGAATCAATCATTCATGTTCAACTCATATAAAGATTTGATTTTTTACTTCAGAACAACAACTAAACTTCGTATATTAATCATCTCAACAATTCATCTCATGGCAATATAATAAATACACTTTATATACATTCATAGATTCACAAATAAATTCCTAGCATGATACTCCATCATCATGAACAAAAATAACACATCAAGAGAGTTAGAGAGACACCCACCTCTAGTAGTTGTTCTTAGAGTAAATCAAGAAGTCTTTCTCCGCAAAAATCTCCAATCCCAAGGCCACCCAAAACGCAACAGCCAAAAAAAAAGAAAACCTACTTCTCCTAAATATAGGCTGGGATCTAATTTAGGGTTTCTATGAGGAAATCTTGCACTTAGGCCCTTCAAATGTTGGTGTTTGCATTATTCAATTATGCATACAACTAATTTGATCTCTTTTAACTAAATAAAAATTTTAATCTCAGCCCCACAAGTTCCAAATTGACCGGCCACCTCTTAATAGGGTTTAGAAAAATATTTTACATTTTGGGCTTTTTATGGCCCAAAAATCATTCGTTCTATAAAAATCCATTTTGTCAATGGTTTGGGGCTAAGGCCGTCAAAGAAAGTAATTTATGGTTGACCTGAATTTTATATATATATATATATGTATATATATATATATATATATATATATATATATATATATATATATATATATATATATATATAGGAGTATGATCATGTGAGAACTCCTTTCGTGAGAACCAAGTGTGAACTTTTTTTAGATATAAATTGAAAAATCTGAATCGTTCATTTTGATCAACCACACACTCTTCAAATGCTCGTACACCAAAGCAGACCGGAAACCCTACCACCGCTGCCTAAGCCCACAGTAAGCCAAATATGTGTTGGAAGAAATGCATGAGGGGATCGATAGCTGTCACGCGAGCAGTAGAGTGCTTGCAAGAAAAATACTCAATCATGGGTACTACTGGTCGACCCTCCTCTGAGATGCTCAGGATCTTGTGAGAAAATGCGGCCCTTGTGAAAGGCATTCCTCCATTCAACACCTCCCCAAGCCGAGCAAATCACTAGCCAGTCCGATCCCCTTCGCTATGTAGGGAATGGACCTAGTCGGCCCCTTTCCTTTTGGCGACTGGCCAGAAATGCTTCCTCATCATCACCATATACTATTTTACCAAATGGGTCGAGGCCATACCACTCTCCACCATTACGAGCATCGATCTCAACAATTCTTTTGGAAGAGCATCATCTGTGGATTTGGCATCCCTCGAATACTCGTAACCGACAATGACACCCAGTTCACTGGCAAAAACTTTCGCAAATTCTATACCAACTTGGGGATCCAATAAAGGTTCTCTTAAATCTCACACCCCCAATTTAATGGCCAGGATGAGAACACCAACAAACAGACCCTGGATGGATTGAAGAAGCGCTTGGATAATTCGCCAAAAGGCCTATGTGTAAAAGAACTACTGAGCATCCTATGGGCCTACCGAACCACAAAGAGGTTCCCAACAAGAGAATCTCCATTTAACCAGACCTTTGGGACCGAAGCAGTCATTCCTTTAGAGGTCGACCTCCTCTCTCCTCGCATCATAAGCTTCGATAAAAGTTCCAACCCCACGGGCCTAAGAGCCGACCTCGATCTCCTTGACGAGGTCCGCGAGAATTCGGCTGTCAGAAGGAACATCTACCAACAAAGAGTTGAACGCTTTTACAGTCATAAGGTTCGACCAACCAATATAAAAGCCTGTGACATTGTACTCTGAAGACTCACCATCTCCGAGCCTACTAAGAAAAGAAAACTCGCTCCAAATTGGGAAGGTCCTTATAAGGTTTTCAAAGTGATATGTCTGGGGACCTACCGACTCGAAGACCTGGGGAGCAAGACAATCAAGAGAACTTGGAATGCAGAACACCTGATCAAATTCTATGAAAGCCCTTAAATCGAGACAGACTCGTGACCGGGCAAATGTAACGGGCACCAACTTTCTGTGGCAATCGAATAAAGTTATTTCTAGCTTCGCTAGTCGATTATCTACTCCTTTTCACTGTTAAGTTTAAACCTTGGAAAGAGTGCATCGAAAGAGCACCTCGACTCCGAGTCCCACGCAGTCCTTACTACTAAGCCAAAACCTTGGAAAGAGTGCCACGAAAGAGCACCTCTACTCTATGTCCCACATAATTCTCACTACTAAGCCTAAACCTCAGAAAATAAGCCTAGAAAGAGCACATCGACTCCGAGTCTTACGCAGTTCTCACTGCTAAGTTTATACCTTAGAAAGAGTGCCTCGAAAGAGTACCTTGGCTCCGAGTCTTACGCAGTCCTCACTGCTAAGTCTAAACCTCGGAAAGAGAGCCTCGAAAGAGCACATCGACTCCGAGTCTTACGTAGTTCTTACTACTATGTTTAATCCTTGAAAGAGTGCCTCGAAGGAGCACATCGACTCCGAGTCCCACGCAATCCTGACTGCTAAGCTTAAACCTCAGAAAGAGTGCCTCAAAAGAGCACATCGACTTTGAGTCTTATGCAGTCCTCACTAGTAAGTCTAAACTTTGGAAAGAGAGCCTCCAAAGAGTGCCTCAACTCTGAGTCTTACGCAATTCTCACTGCTAAGTTTAAACTTCAGAAAGAATACCTAGAAAGAGCATCCACGACAAACCGTATGGGCTATAGCGGCGCTTTCATAAGGCTATAACGGCGCTTTCTGGCGCCGTTATAGATCTTAACGGCGCTTCTGAAAGCGCCGCTAAAAGCGCCGCTAGAAAGTGCGTCGTTATAACCATATAGGCTACTGCGGCGTGTTCGGTCGCCGCCGCTATATGGTGTCCACCTATAACGGCGCTTTGTTAGCGCCGTTATAGAAGTATTTCGTTTTGGGGGAAAATGGCTATAGCGGCGTTTCTATGAAACGCCGCTATAGGTTTGCAATCAGAAAAACTCCCTTGGTGCGTTGCTGCGGCGCTGTTCCAGCGCCGCGATAGAGGATTAGAACGTGTACCTATGGCGGCGGTTTGTAGTAAACGCCGCTATAGGTTTATTTTTTTATTAAATATATATATATATATATATATATATATATATATATACACATTTACATTTTATTATAAAATTTTCAATTAGAAAAATCAGTAATTAATCCATATTACAAATACATTTAATCATATTAAATTTAAATGCAAATATAGTAAATCAATAATATCATAATCAAGAATTAAAAGTCACAGATCACAAAAACAACTCAATTGTAACACAAACTGTCATACAACGAGTATCAAATGTATATGTTGTAACACTTAGTTATTACAAAACATAGATATAATTCCTACAAAATATTTTTTAAGAAAGTCCAAATTCGACAAACTACGGCAAGGGAGTGTCTTCATTTGGCCCGCTATTGCTTCCAATTCCATCGTTATTTTGCCCTGGTGTACGTGCGTGACTGGAAACCGATGGAATACGCTGACCCTGTAGAAAAAACAATCAAAATTCAACAATGTGTGACTGGAAACCGATGGAATTAATTCATTTTTTTTTTAAAAGAAACATAGACTTTTGTTGAACTAACGGTATTTAAATTTAACGAAGCCCTAAGAGCTGGGAGATGGTTTTGCTTTCCCTTCACTTCCCATAATGATCTTTCAGTGTACCCACACATACACAATGCATGGGACATGGATATGGATATGGCCACAAAATATAAATCCCAGATTAATACAACATACAATTACAAAGACTTGAATATGAATATTTCACACATTTAATCTACACATTTAGGAGTTGGAGCAAACTTTACATTATACTAACAGAAATGGATCTGCACTTGTTAGCCACTGAATTTGTACTCAAATTTGGTTAAAGGGGTGTTGCAGAAATTTGCTATAAATATTTCAAACTACGGTTGATAAGTAACAAATATTTGCTATAAATATTTCAAAATACTTGTAACTAGAGGCTTATTCGAAAATTGTTTTAAAATTAATAGAGATAGCTTTCCACAAACTGTGTCTGCAGAATTTCAAACAAACTACATCTCATTGCAAAATATCTTTCTTTATAGCAAAATGAGATATAAAGATATAAAGATTACTAGTAGATTTTGTCATCAGCCTGGGCATGTGCTTTGCATGAGTTTGAAACCTCCCTAGTTTTGACTTGACGCCAGATAAAAATTGGGAAGGGGTTAACATTACTATGCATTAAGGTGAATAAAGTCAATGGCTGGTTAAGTGGGAACCAGTAACAGTCTACTAGTAATCCGCAATATTAGGCGTAGCATGAGTATCGATAGGCAAAAACCCAATATGATGCAGCTAGTGTATCACAGTATCAGCCTATATTTGAATCCATGGTGAGAACAATAGACAACAGTTAAAAGTCAAAACCATTTATCCTTCAGTACATAATAGTGTCCACTGATCCCAAAGTTTGTACTGAATTACCAGAAACATTAAGTAAGAATATGTGCAGCAGCACACATGCAAAACAGAAATTCTTACATAAATGGCGTGGCCAGATATTAGGCAGTGAGTTACAGGCAAGCTGACAAGCATTCCTACAATACAGTCATTTTTTCAGAATATTCACAAGATCTTGTCGTGCTGCATAGCTTGACCCCATATTCTAGTAAAAGAATTAGATTACAATTACATCATAGACATAGGAGTTGGTAACTTCATTTCTAGAAGTAAAACTTTCATGATTTGCAATTTGACCATGTCAACTTTTGGTTGAAGCAACACCTCACAAGTCACAATACTCCTATCAGTCCCATTCCTGTCACGCGGAACATCAAGTTTTGCAATGGGTCCACAACTTTGATCAACAACAAGAACTCCACTTGCCCTAGCGACCTAAGGATTGATACTTCTATTCCAATCTAATCTCCGTCCAATTTAATACTGTATCTATTTTTTTCAGTACTTCAATTTTTCACATTCTTTTTAAAATAAAAAAACAAAAATAAAAAATTGTTACGAATTTTAAAATATTTCTATATGAGGGTATGTTATGTATGTGTGTATTGATTTATTTTATATACATTCATATAGGAGAAGTATGCAGCATGTAGACTATGTGATCTAGATTAGAAAGAACTTCGAAAAATGATATCAGTATGTGAAATTATGATTTGGAGGGGTGGCCAAGGAAAGCATAGGCAAAAAGGAAGAGTAACATACATTGCAATAAGAATTTAGCTTTGTTAGACATGCCTACGGTAGTGTTACAAAAACTGCAATCAGCATTCCAGTAATACATTATATATATATACACAATTATGTATATATATGAGAAAACTGGGTGTCTTATGGCATAAGAGGAAATTTAATCCTATGGCAACCTAAAAAATCCTACCCCCTCCTCCAAAATGCATGATTCACACTGTTCGAAGTGATCAACATGTCACAAAACACAAGAGGATGAAATATCACCAGGGTTGAATATGTTTTGCCCATGCATCTTGTGATTGCAATTGTGAATTTTGGTTGCAACCCCCCCCCCCTCTCCTTCTTTCTTCCCCAATAAACTACTGCAGAATTTTATCCAGATTTTTATGCTATCTTTCTTCACTCAAAATCTTTATATCTCATTTATATCAAGCGGAGCCACGAAAGGGAGTCACGGTTTGTGGTGGTTGATCCGCTTATTATGAATATATTCATGAAGAACTGTAACTATCATGATTACTGCATGAGTTAAAAGTGGGCATTTAGTTGTCGAATACTAACCGATGCTTGAGTTGGAATTCCTTGTGACTGTTGCTGGACTAACGTCGCCATTTGAACCATTGCTGCCTCCAGACGTGCCACTGTTGCCTTCAACTGATCAACATCTTCCTGTGTGGCCCCAGCCCCAGTGTAAGAAAATGTACGAGAACCGAAGACGCTGGTGGGTGTTGGTCCTAGCCCCATCCCACGCACACGACCGGGACGCTCGTGTCCCCTCAATTCGGAGAGAACTTGATACTGTAGCGTCAATGGATCGGCGGTAGAAGAAGATGACATTTCCTCAATCTTCTTTCTGGCATCTTTCTGCAAAAGATAACAAAGACAAATTTTATTTTCAAAATTATTTTATTAAAAAGATTAAATACCTAATTGAAATTAATTTGAAAGCTTTTTATTTACCACAATATTGGCTGCCACGTCATCCTTAAATTTTCCATCCTTACCCGTGTGGGTAGTTTCAAAAAAATCTACATCGCCGATCTTCTCTCCCTCATTTGATGCTTCCTATACGTATATGGAAATCTTTTGAAGTGAACATATGCAGGATATGAACTGATATGAAATATATATGCACAATGCAGGATATGAACTGTTTTTGCCTAAACATACTTTATAAACTAAGTTTATATGCACAATGCAGGATATGAACAGTTTTTGCCTAAACATACTTTACAAACTAAGTTTACCAGACATTCATTTTGAGTTTAAAAATTCTCTAGAGCTTAAAAGCACTCTCCATTTTTGGCCTAAACTTTTAGTGCTATTACAGCATCAATTGTTACTAAATCGACAGTCAAGGGAAAACAAAAACAAAAAATTGAGGTTAATATGGGTCAATGTACACAAGTTCTTAGGAAATGGTAGTAAGAGAATATTTAAGTGGTTCTTTTGCAAAATATAAATCCGATAAAAAATAAAAAGATATAAAAGAATATCATGTACCAAAAAGAAAAATATTTTCGAAATGTTCACATGAAAGTTAACAATTTCATATAAAAGAATATCATGTACCTAAAACCATTTCGCTTGCCAGTCACCTAGCTGTTAATTGAGTTTGATCTCAATATGCATGTTATAAGTATGTATTCAGGTTCAAACGCATACATACAGACGCACACAAAGGACTGTGTGTTGAGCAGTGGCACCAACTACTTAAAACATATAAAGATTGAGTTTGACCTCAATACATGTGTTGTGAATACACACACACACACAGAGTGTCTACATTCACACATAAATATGTGCATACTTTTCAATAATTATTGAAGGTAAATATAACAATAACCATTGGATGTGCTTCGCGAGTTGAGTCATGCTTCATATTTTGATGCATTTACTGATCATGGAAATATCAACATCCATTTAATCGTACTTCCCTTTTTTCTGACCTGGAGAATTTATTCCACTGGGTTATAGTCCGTTAATACAAAATAGTTTTTTTTTTCATTCAAATTTTCAAGTTATACTGAACTCATATAAATGCAAAATTAGGGTCCCTGGAGAATTTGTTGCAGTGTGTAGAGCAAGTGGAGGACCAACGCATTAGGGAGGTGCTGTTATCTATAATGTTCTGAATTTGTTAATTCAAATATTTACAATTATCGTATTTGGCTTCTGTTCTGAGTTCTCATTTCCATTTCGTGGAATGTAAAGAACATAAATCGTCCAAGGGTTTGTAAAAATACTTCAAAAAAAAATACTTCAAAAAAATAAAAATACTTCATAAAAATACTATAAATGTATTTCATGACTTGTATATAACTATAATAAAAATACTTCAAAAAAAAAATCGAAGCGTAGTTTACCAGCTCATCTCGAACTACCGCAAAGCTGGCGCTCCCAGTAGTGTGCTTCAGTTTCAACATCTTTCGACTTTTTAGGCCGATTTCAGCCTTTCTCTGGTAATGATTATAATTCGCAACATCAATGAAAATATATCATCAATAAGATACAAAATGACAGAAGTTGCGTTAATATACCTTTCCCGTTTCACTTCTCCAAAAATTGATAAGAAACTGCCAATCTTGTGGTGTCACACCTACGGGAACCGCCCTCGCATTCTCAGCCTCAGTCCTCTCTGGCACATAGTACTTTCCTTTTAGGAAGCTCTTGTAATCCCTCCATTTTTTGGAGACCGATTTATCCACCCATCCGTTAACAACATCAGCATAATAAAATTTTTGCTACAAAATAACAATAAACAGATATATATAACTCAATTTTTGCTACAAAATAACATTAATCAGATATATATATATATATATATATATATATATATATATATATATATATATATATATATACAAAAAAATGTAGTTATTTATGATATAAACATTTCCTATGATATATCATATCATATATAAAAATATAAAAGGGAGCAGGGTAGCAGAACAGGGTATATTCATGAATATATCATATTTAGAATGATGATTCATGAAATATCCTTGCTAAAAATATACTGGTTTATATACTGAAAAAAGGGAAGGGAAAGTGATATTTCATTTTTACCTAGTTCAAAAGCAACTAAGATAAGAGGCATAGATATGATCCCCCAAAAAAAAAGAAAAAAAATGGCAGATCAACAAAAGAAGTATCAGCCATACCTGTTTCCTTTCCGAAATTTCCATCTGAATCTCCTTTAAACCTACCTCATATACCAAGACATCAACTTATTATATGACTTGATGTGTTTTGTATAGTTTTTATGATAATTTGACACTTTAGAACTATGCAGGGAAGTATTATGCAAAAAAAGAAGAAACTATTTTAAGAACCTCAATGGTCAACTGTCCTTTGGCAGCTAACAACAGCTCTCTTTGCTCGTGTGGGTTCCAAATAGGGTCATATGCAGTCTAGTTTGGTAATATTAGTCTGAAAGTTCAATTGAGTAGTGTCCAATACTCCAATTGAGCATAGAGATCAATGAATCATTGATAAGGGTAAGCGACAGCAGCAATGACATGACAAAGGTAATACCGATATGATATTTTCTTTTTGAGGGATAGGTTAAGGAGTACAACGAATAAAATAAATAACTTGGATGAATTGTACCTCTCTCTCTGTCTCTGTCTCTAACTTTTGAGACAAAGACCACAAGCTCTTCTCTGTGTGTACCTTGGATGAATTCCAGGGGTGAGTGAATTATTTATTACACAACAGAAGTGACAATAACTCAACTACCTCTTTTAGCCACAGGAATCAGCTCACAAGGGGTACTCTTCTCTACTTTCCCATCCTTGATGTCAAAAATGAAATGAGAGGATCTTGGGTTCTTTAATTGTTGGAATGTTTGACAGAAATCTCAATCAAGAATTTGGCAGTCATGCACAAGGGTTTTAGGTGAAGAAATATATGATTGAACAGGAAAGAAATTAGATGATTTAGGAATACCTTAATCACAGAGAACGCTTCCTCCTTGGTGGTTTTTGGAATTTTTGACCAAGTCTCGTAGCTTAAGGGAAGGATCCGAGAATTTCTTGCTATTACCCCACAAAATTTAGCAAGCTTGTTCCCGCCATCTCCAGTCGGCTGACCGGCTGGATTGTTGCTCACTAATATCTTCTCATCATTCGGGAGCTTCCATACATCCTTCATCTTGGTCGGTCCTCTCCTCCTCACAATGGTGGGTGTGCTATCCTCACCGACGTCAACTGTAGTGTCATTTGTATGCGCTGCGCCTCCACTTTCTTCTGTAGGGTGCTCAGTCGACGGTCCCACGCTGAGAGTATCTCCCAGCTCTTCCTGCCTAATCGTGACCACCTTCCTTTTTCTTCTAGCCATCTGTCACTTGTTTACAGAACATTATAATAACCATAAAATTAAGAAAATATGCATGAAACAATGAATTTTTATGGAAATATACATGAAACAATAAATTGAGACACGTCATTTAACATAAATTTATAAAAATCACAAATTATCACAATATACCATTAATTTGTAAATGATTATTACTCAACTGAACTGATACAAAAACAAGAAATATTTTAAGAAACTATATCACAATATACCATTAAGTGTGCATGGCTCCTATTATTTAGTAATGTTGACAGTTCCAATATATTTATGCACTCCAATTTGTGGAGCTCAATCTCTATGGTGGTTGAAAGGCAATTCCAGTTTTTCTTTGCAGCTTCTTACACTAAGTTGTCGACTGCCATGCTTAATTGATCACCGGAAAAGGTATGCATCTTTATTTTTGAGAAGTCAAAGGGTATGTATCTTAATATTAACTTCTTGACACTATCAATCAACTATATCTCTAAATTCTGTGTAGCGTACTACTGTTCAAAGTTCCACTAATAATATTTAAGTAATTTTTATCCTTCTAATTTCATCGGGGGTGTGCTTCTCGGATGAATTTATTAATGAGATGATACGTCAGAATAGGGTTGTTCAGTAATAGTATATCGGGTTATGACCCTAGCATGGAGAGCATTTTTTGTAGCCTTTATATGGGCCTCTATCTCACTAATAATTGTTTTTCTTGTTGTCCAATATTGTTACTGGTAACAGATTTCAGAATAAGAAACTTCTGTGAGATTTGCTAAAAGATTTGAAAGTTTCATTGCAAACTACATCACATTACACAGCACCCCAGAGGAAGATATTGTTATTCACCCCTATATTCTAATCCAAGGTGCACCAGAAGGCTGTAAAGTTTGCGCAAGGCACAAATATGTCATGAATGTTGAACCTTGGTGATTACACGAATTTACAGTATAATATTTGCCATGGATATGTAAGATTTATATGTCAGAAACTGAGGTTGATGATATAAACATCCACAATTGATTAATAAGCAGGCACAGAAGCATTCACAATCATTAATAAGGGAGACTAAGCACCTGAGCTGATATTACCAGTGAACAGTATTAACTACCATGTCATTGTACAACAATACCTAACTAGCTTGAATGAGAATCTAGAGTAAAACAAGATGTGTTCACAATGAAATATATAGAGCAGTGATCCAGTGCGAACCTTCGCACTGATCCTGTTCGATTCGCACATGATCAGACAGCTATTTATATATATAAACAAGGTAATCAGAGGAAGCAACCACGAAACTTCAAGGTAGTAAATGAATTTGTACACCAATAAAATAAGACAACTGATATGATAGATGTAACCTGTATTATAGCTTCTTTCAACTTTGAGTGAAGATGAGACCCTGTATCTTTAATGCTTTTCGGGGGCAATATCTGCAGAAAAATAAAAGAACAGCCCATTATGAAAATAGGTTTAACCAAAGCACAGACAGCAGCCATCACAAAATGTGAACAGAATTATTTGACAATGTAATCGTCATATTTAATAATCTCAATTTCCAATCTACCCAATCTAACTGAATATCCTTTCACAAGTTTTCCAAACCATCTTAAAAAGACTCAAAACAATATTTGTCACTATAGTTACCTTGAAATTCAATTAGCCCAAAATCTTTTTTCCCAAACATTTTGGAATGTTAAAAATGAAAGGAACAAAGATAAAAATCATTAAAAGGAACAAAGATAAAAATTGGCATACATTGAATGGAACAAAAATAAAAAACGGAAAAAGGAAATGAAAGGAACAAAGATCAAAAAAATACCCAGGTCGAAGAGAGAACAGCAAGGGTGGCGGCGATGGGTATACACGGTCGAAGAGCGGCGAAGGAGGACCGGAGGAGGAGCAGCGGAGAAGGATCGGCGAAGGAGGAGCGGCGAAGGAGAAGGATCGGCGAAGGAGGAGCGGCAAGAGTGTGCGCGCGAGAGATGCACACGCGAGGATGTGAGGCGGTGAGTGGGGATTAGGGGATTAGGGGAGAGCGGTGAGTGGGGATTAGGGGATTAGGCGGTGAGTGGGGATTAGGCGAAAGAACGCGATGGGAAGAAGATGCGATGGGAAGAAGATGCGGTGAGTGGGGATTAGGCGAAAGAACGCGAGGGGATTAGGGGAGAGCGGAAATACGGATCGATTAGGGTTTGTGTGTAGAGCGGGAAGAAGATGAGCGGGATTAGAGTAGAGCGGGATTAATTAGGATTGTAAAAATTGGGAAAAGTAAAAAGGGGTGGGGTTTAGAACGGGGTAGCTTTTCATGACCTTAATTACCCCATCCTATAACGGCGCGTATAAATAACCGCCGCGATAGGTACGGATATATATATAAAATAGCATTACTATTTGAGGCTATAGCGGCGTTGTTGCCACACGCCGCTATAGAGAGTGTCTTTTTTATAAAATAAAATACTAATATACCTATAGCGGCGCAGTGTGGTAACGCCGGAAAAAGTATGCCGCTATAGCCCATACGGTTTGTAGTGATCTCAACTCTGAGTCTTACGAAGTTCTCATTGCTAAGTTTAAACCTCGAAAGGAGTGCCTCAAAAGAGCACATCGACTCTGAGTCCCATGCAGTTCTCACTGCTAAGACTAAACCTCGGAAAGAGTGACTTAAAAAAGCACATCGAATCTGAGTCGCATGCAGTCTTCACTGCTAAAACCTCGGAAAAAGTGTATCGAAAGAGTACCTCGACTCTGAGTCTTACACAGTCCTCACTACTAAGTCTAAACCTCGAAAAGAGAGCCTTGAAAGAGCACCTCAACTCTGAGTCTTACGCAGTTCTCACTGCTAAGTTTAACATCAGAAATAGTGCATCGAAAGAGCACCTCAACTCTGAGTCTTACGCAGTTCTCACTGCTAAGTTAAAACCTCAGAAAAAGTACCATGAAAGAGTACCTCGACTCCGAGTCTTACACAGTCCTCACTGCTAACTCTAAACCTAGGAATGAGTGCCTCAAACGAGCACCTTGACTCCGAGTTCCACGCAGTTCTCACTGCTAAGCATAAACCTCAGAAAGAGAGCCTCGACAAAGCACTTCAACTCCGAGTCTTACGCAGTTCTCACTACTAAACCTAAAACCTCGGAAAGGGTGCCTCAGTTTCGAACATTAAGGAGTTTTTTCCCTGCCACATTGAACGCAATGCAGATCTCTCCAGTGCCAAGAATTCAAACATCTCAAATATGAACAAAAACATGTCCAGTTACTGAAAGAAGAATAACTTTATTGATTGAAAGATGATTACAAATGCGGTGGTCAGTCGGCAAAGAGGCATACAGATCGCTAAGGTCTAAACCTACTTCTACCTGGGACACAAACAACTATCCGAACAACGAAGATGAGAAACTGGTAAGGGCGCCCCAGTGGTCGATCCCAGGACTTCGTAATGGTGAAGAGAGGCACTCATGAAAGGAGCAGAAAGGAGCTGAACCAACCAAAAGGCACTACTTACCTCTCAGCTCGTCAGTCTCCCACGTCGCCACAGCTCGGAGACAACTCCTTCGACACAGAAGAGGCATCATATCTGAGGGAAAGCGTTGATGATGAAGCCCCCCGGGAATAACCAAAGGAGGATGGAAGTTGAAGCCAAAAATGGTCCGGACATCCGTCGCTCCTACAGGTCCAGCTAAGAAAGTCTTGAGAGAATGATGAAGAGTCCTTTGATATAGGTAACTCCACATCCACAGACTTCGATCCTCAATCGGTGGCATCAAATCTTGTAATCTGAGTCGTAAGTGTCGAACTTAGACATGATTCTGCTCAATGTTCCCCTCGACTTGGCGATGACAAAGCACGAACTTCTGATAAGAAATTCACGACCAAGCCCCTAATCCGTGTACAGACACGGAGGAATGAATTTCTCAAGGCTCGGTCACGATTAATACAAATCTTGAAATCTGAGTCGAGCAAGCCAAGACAAGGCCACGACCCTCCAAAGGTGATGTCTCGAGGACTCGAGCAAATCTCCAAAAATTTCATCGAGGAAACACTCACTTGTTAGAGAAAATAGCTTAGAGGCCAAGGGAATCTATAGACAACTCAGCCAACCACCTCTTTGAGTATGAATTCAAACGGTCAACACTTCAACTTCCAAGACATATAGTGACATCAATTATCGCAAATGAAATGACTTGAGTGAATACATGGCAATTATGTGCGTAAGAGCCTCTTCGAGCTCCGTGAAACCTCGGCTACCTAGCCCAAACTCAGCAACATTCGACAATCAAATAAAGAGAAGGAAATGTAAAAAGGCAAATTTTATTCATTAAAAAGAAGAGGATTACAAAAGCAGTGGCCAGTACGCAAAAAAGACAGGGGCACAAGCAACTCATTAACGACGCTGCAGCGCCAGTCCTTTCTCACTAATGGGAGTAGACCTTTTCTCGTCAGTCGTGACATCCAGCTCGGCCATCCGGTGCAAGTCCTCTTTGCTTGCATCGAAGACCAAACCCTCGAGTGAGAGGTGTGGGTACCAGATCTTCATGTGCATAAGAGCCTTACCATACCCCACATCTTGGGCATCGAGGACCTGCAACACCGTTTCATCCAAATCCAGCTTGTCCTTAACCGTGCATCGAGCCGCTTCGTCAAGAAACCCCGCAATTTTTTCTCCTCGACATGCCACGCCAGCCGCTCCTGGACCCATTTCTCTTTTTCGGCCAGCAACCCCTCCCGACCGGTTCTCCCTCTAGTGCCTTCTCTACATCCTTGATACCCCACCAGAGTTCTTGGTTTCGATGCACCAATTCCCTACCACTTTCCTTGGACTCCAGAGCCCGAGCCAACATCGCATTCAGCCTCCGCTTCAGCTCAACCCCAGTAATGGCAGCTTGAGGAATGAGAAACCGTCAAGAAAACAATACATTGAAATCTAAGGAGAATGCCGACTTTAAGTGGCAGATCCTCTTTGAGGCAACTTACCATAACAGAGGCCTGAGCCCAATGGCGTAAGCGTCGCCTTGGGCCTCCCTCTTCAGAGATACTAACTCCTTGGGAGTAGCCATATTCTCCACCACCTGAGCCGCATTCTAGCGGTCCGTCGTCAAATCTGCCTCAGTGACAGTCCAGGGGGGATCCACGCTTTCGCCGATGATAGCACCTTTGGGGCCGTCAAGGTAGTCCCCTCTGCGGAGACCAGAGATGCCGTAACGGCTGGAGGATAGGCAACTTTGCCTTTCTTCGTCCCTAGAAATGCATCAGAAGGGGGAAAAAGAGGACGCTTCAAGTTTCCCCCTTGTACTTTCTTCCCTTTGGGGGCTTCGGATACCCCAGTCACCTCTCCCTCCAACGTAGCCTTTCCCTTGGTCGACCTCCCCCGCGCCCGTCTTGGCCTTCGCACCACCCTCAGACCGAAACTCAGCCTCGGCTTCAGTCTTGGCCCTAGCTTCAGCCACCTTCATTGCCGCCTTGCGAGCCAAATGCCTCTCCATCAGAATCGCGCCGAAAACCATGGTCAAAAGAAGAACGAACTTGGCTAAAGGGGAAAAAAAGTAAACAAGTAACAGACAGAAGAAAGCAATATATAAGCATGAAGGGGACATCGAACACTGTGCACTCATGTGGCAAGCGTGGAACACGTGGGTCCCTTGGTCCTTGGCTTCCTCTATAGAAGGACCCTTCGAATTCCACAGGTGTCGCTCTCCTACGGAGTTGGTTGGAGAGGTCGACCCGACCTCGAAAGGCCATCAAAAATTTAGTGGACTCCACGACGAAACTATGCCAAAAATATTTATCATTCCATAAAAAATAATTAGATACAAAAAGTTGTGGCAAATTCGCATTCGACAAAATACAACAAAGCATAAAAAGCTAGGGAAAGGGGGGCTCCCCCCTAATACCCTCGGGGATGGACCCAGCGTCCGATGCCAACTCCAGAGGAAGCTCGGCCGGAGTCATGGGCAAATCCCCTGGCGAAAGCCACGAAGTACGTTCATCGCCGACGCCATCAAAAATTCCGAGAACAGGGCTGACGCTGACCCCCAAGTCTGAAGGAATTGAGCGAGGAGTTGCAGGAGAAGTGACGAATTCTGGATCATACTCGAGAGAACCAAGGTCGAGACGGGGGGTACTTTGGCCTGATACGCTCGAGGGCTTGTCTAAAGCCGCGCTCCTCGCGCTCAACGATCTCGTCCATGGCGCCCACTAATTCTGATCGCACCTGGGCAATTGGCACTATAGCACATCCTTCTCACTCAACAACGCCCTGTAGGCAGACCGTTCCTCATTCGGGTCATCCTCCAACCGCTCCTCCTAAGCCTCGGCACGTTTGCGCTCTTCTTCGTGGCTCTTCCTATACTGGTCCGCCTTTCGAACCGCTAGGTCGAGAAAATGCTCATATCGCCTCTTCAGTTTTGCATCATAGAGAGCAACCTGTAGAAAAATTTAGAGTATCAACGATGAATAATCATGTCGACAGAATATGACACTAAAAAATACTCACCTGTACAACCCCTTGGGAGAAACGACGGAAACACAAAGTAGTAGTCTTGGGCGAAGGCCTCCCAATCTCCTGGACATGGAAGGTTCTCCACTATCTCCTGAGCCATCTTCAGCTCCATGACAGAGCCTAGATCCCCCACGGGTCGATTCATTATGGGATGCCCCACTATCTCTTTGCCGACCTTCAACAACCTGTCGATTGGCTGCCCCCTCGGAGCCCCGTCCAGATCAAGACCCTTCGAAGCCTTAGGTATCTTAGGCAAGTGCTCCGAGGTAGACACTTTGATCTTCCGCTTGCCCTTGCGATCAACCTTCATCACCTCCCCAGGTTCTGATGGTGAGGCAACTGTCACGCCAAAGCCTGTGAAAAGAAACAAACATCAGACAAAGCAAAGTACTAATACAAGCCAAGGGTAAAAGAACCTACCCGAGTCAACGAAACTTAAACCAACATTGGACAGCCTCCCCTCTGTTACCTACAGCTAATCAACACTAGCGCCTTCTCCAAAGAGTCTCTAAAACTCGGCGCTCTCCGTCGGGCTGAGATCATGATGTGACAAGGGATCCACCTTCAGCGGGCTATTGTTTGACCACTTGGTGGGGACATCCCAAGGCCCGTTACTCCGGACAACAAAGTATCTCCTGTAATACCCTAAAATTTCATTTTAATAAAAATATTATTTTTTTTCGCGTGTTGTGCACGTGCAAGATCTATTTATTTTATATAAAATCTCATTTTGTATGAACAATTATTTTCCTTTATTTTTCAAAAAAATGCCTATTTTCCAAAATCCTAAAACACTAATTAATTGTTTTAGCCCACTTCTATTAATTATTAATTTGTTGTCTTGGTTCACAAGCCTAAGCCCACTAATTATGAAGCCCACCAATTTAATAAATTAATTAAATGGTCACACTTGTCATGTAGAGACAAACAGTGAATATTTTGATTAATTAAATTGTACAAACTTTTTCATAGGGGCTAGGTGGCACGTGCGAAGCACGTAGTGTGCAATGCACACCTTATTGGGGCCGGTTTGTGCTTGGAGTGATGGGAGTGTGGGTGAGTGTGCATGGGTGGTTACTTAGTGTATGGGTAGTTGCTATAACTTCTACTCCTATCCTAGCCATTCATCCTATAACTATCCAATAAAATCCTAGCTCTCCAATCTATCCTAGGATTAGTATAAATACCCCCCCCCCCCCCCCCCCCCCCCCCCCATCTACTTGTATTCTACACTAATAATCTATTGAAAGAAGAAAGCATTATATCGGATATATATATATATATATATATATATATATATATATATATATATATATATATATATATATATATATATATATATATATATTAGTGTGAGTTGAGTGTGAGTGTTCCCCTATTGGAGGCCGGCTAATCAAGCCATCTTGGAGCTTTCGGTTTTGGCAAGGAGCAAGAAGAAGAGTTCGTGCATTGCAATCTAGGAGGAGAAGGCACTCGCTCGCAATCTAGGAGGCTGTAGGGGATTTTCCTAATTTGGTGTTCTTCAAAAGGTGGGTGTTTCTCATGACTTCTAGAGTAGAATTCATGCTAGGGAATGATAATTGAATTGATTAAATTGTTTGTTAATAGATGTAATGAATTTCCCTATTGTGATATTTACCGTGTGGAAAATTTGAATAAACGATAAAGAATGTCCCTTTGCATATAAATAAATGAATACATCATGTGTAGATTAATTAATAAAAATAGAAGTTTTTGCTCGCTTATCAAGTTGATTTTTGTGCTCTAAAAATATCTTAGTTATCACTGTGTAAACAAACATCATTGTGGTGAATTATGTGTGAGAAACCATCCTTGGTTATGAACAATTATGTATTGGTTTTCAAATGTCGAAATGGTATTCATAAAATACAAACTATGGCCAATTACATGTTTTAAAAGAGTGAAAAATACTTTTAAAAATATTGGTTACGGTGGAATTGAATGTAGTTTTAATCTGGAAAGTTATGTTTCAAAAAGGGTAGAAAAAGGAACTGAAAACATTTTGAGAAATTGAAAATTAGTAGCACAGTCGACTGCCCCGAACGTTTTCATTTTGAGTTTAATAGCAGAACAGCCGACTGGCCATATGAGACAGTCGACTTCTCTGATTATTTTCGAGCTTTAGAACCTCGCAGAACAGCCGACTGGTCAGGGTTATCAATCGACTGTCCTGAAGTTTCAAATAATATCTGTATTTTGAGAGAAAAATTTCTATAGCCTGAGGCTTCGTATAAGTGGGACAGTTTTTACAAAAGGGAACTCTTTTATTCATTAACTTAAATTGTTTTTTTAAGAAATTCGAATGGATTGTTTAAGAAGGTTAAAATGAGATTTTGGTAATGAGAAATTTGAAAGGTATGAATTGTGAAACCTATTGAAATTGTGAACTGTGGAATTGGAATGGATTGAAATAGAACTATGTGAGCTTATAAACTAGTGAATGTGACATGTTTGAAGAATTTTAGTTTTCAAGTATCCATGCATTGAATTATTGATTGTGATGAGTTATGAAAGATGTGAATACATGAATATTATGCCATAGAAACATGAAGTGTGATTAATCATGAAAAGATCTTATGAGCATGACATTGTAATTATGAGTTGAAATTGAGAATTAGGGTATAGCCAAGCCTTATACCGGCAATGAAAGAATTGTGAAATGATGTTTTGAAATGAGAAGACCAAGATTGGTCATGTGAAACTGAATGAATAAGACCGGTATAGTGGGAGTGCTACATTCTAAGATATTGATTTTTATTCATGATTCAATTAAACTAAGGATTAGATTCATAGTGAATATGTGATGAAAGTAAAAAAATATTGAGTATGAGGAACATTGGATTGGCGGCGTGAGAGTATTCACAGGATGTCCCATGATGAGTCATGATAGGGCGTGGATACTGCTCCTGAGTACCGTCCCGGTGGCGACACTCGTGTGGTGTTTGACGACTACGGGTGGTGTCATGTCTATGGTAGAAGCTGAATTACCACAGGATGCCTGCATGATGAGTCATGTGTCAGTGCGTTGGGATTCCCTCCAGGGCGCCTAGACATGAGTTCGTAGGTCAGAAAACATCTAGGATACTTACCGTAGTTACAGTAGTAGATTAAGTTATGACGAGGGATTGAACCCTACAAGATGAAGAACGATTAAGGGCTTGCCCTCGGACCTATGTAGTATGGGATGCATAGAATCCGAACAAGTGCGCATTAGTGTCGTGTAATATAAATAATTGCATTAAGGACTAAGTGCACATTCACAACACGACAACAATAGGATAGTCCCTTTAGCTTTGTTTGTGACAAGTTTGTGTTTGTTAAGAAATGAGAATCGTTATACTGTTTCCGGCATAGAGAGGATGGCCGTGTATAATATTTCGTCAGTTGAATGAACTGACGCGCCCACAGTTTTATATGCAGGGTAAAGATGCTTGACAATTGAAGTACATGCTGCGCAAGATTGATTTAAATGTTGTTCATGTAATTTATTATAATATTGCTTCCGCTGTAATAATGTACAAGTGTAAATGTAACTCTAATGAAAGAAAAGTTTTTATTTCCTTGTAAAATTGTACGAAAGAAGTGTAAAGATCCTGTGTGTGCAAGGAATTTAAGTTCAGAGATGTATGATTATTTTATTTTGTATTTAGACATACTCATAGTGGTTATGAGATTAG
The DNA here is from genome assembly GCA_017893485.1 of Hemerocallis citrina. Classification (NCBI taxonomy): domain Eukaryota; kingdom Viridiplantae; phylum Streptophyta; class Magnoliopsida; order Asparagales; family Asphodelaceae; genus Hemerocallis; species Hemerocallis citrina. Next base: position 82,953,995 of record CM030358.1, read on the forward strand.
AGTAAGCTCTATAAAACTCTATGCAGTGTTTTATAGAGTAATGTCTTTGCATAACTATTACAAGCTTCTAAAAGTGATGCTGAAACTCTATGCAGTGTTTTATAGAGTAATGTCCTTGCATAACTATTACAAGCTTCTAAAAGTGATGCTGAATTTAAAAAAAACTCTATGCAGTGTTTCTAACAAACTATATGCATTCCAGGTAAGTTCAAGTTAGTGATTAAGAAGGCGATGATTGAGCTTAAAGGTAGATATACCGTTTTCTCATATAATATGTTTACTACTTCAATTAATTTGTTGGACATCCAAAACTATTTTATATAATCAAACCAGGTGCACCGTTCCGAAGACGTGTCGTATGCACGTGTCAACGGGCAAACCTAGTTACTCTATAAAACACTGCATAGAGTTTTATAGAGCTTACTCTAATCTCATAACCACTATGAGTATGTTTAAATACAAAATAAAATAATCATACATCTCTGAACTTAAATTCCTTGCACACACAAAATTCAAGTCAGCAAAAAATTGAGTAATCCCCTGCACAAAAAAAATTAAAAATTAAAATGAGAATTCGGTTAATGAGATGAAATTAGATCGCATCACATATAAAGGCTCTCGATACGGTGGAGGGAAGTCGCTGATACGGAGTTGCTTGATATTCGCGCTCGATTTGGTGGAGGGGAGTTACCGATACGGAATCAGCTGCGGATCAGGTATCAGCGATGACCTCTTGATTGGGGTTCGACATTGGATTTGGATTTGGATTTGCGTTGAGATTTTTCAAATTTTCACAAATTTTCAAATTTCCAAAATTTTAAAATTTTTATTTTTTATTTATTTATTTATTTTAGTTTTGATTTTTTTTAATTTTCAAAATTTTTAAAATTTCTAAAATTTTTAAAATTTTTAAAATTTTTAAAAAAAATAATATTTTTTAAATTTTACAATTTTTAAATATTTAAAAAATAAATATATTTTTTAAATTTTTTATAATTTTTTTATAATTTTTTGATTTTTTTTGAATTTTTTTAAAGTTTTCAAAATTTAAAGTTTTTAGTTTTTTTATTTTTAAAAATTTTTACTCGCAAGATTTGAATTTGAGTTTTGGAGGGAAACTTTTGGGGGGAAAAATATGTTTTGTGAGGTTATATCTGGGCCATTGATTTTGGGAGAGATTGAAGGAGAGCCACTTGATAGCTTTCTTTGTGTTTTATTATATAGATGGTTTTAACTTGTATTTAATTTAAAACCATTTAATCTTTTATTACTTTTAGTTTTTGCACATCCGTCACTTTGATTTGAATCCGAATCAAAGTTTGGGCACAATTATGCAAATAATACAATATACAGGGGTTTATGTACAATATCCTCGGTTGTTTACAACGGTCCACTTTTATCAAAGCGGACATCTGTCACATTAGCACCAATCTTGGCGTCTAATCAACGCTTTGAAATTATACAGTCGGTGGCCACAAACCGACTCACAAAATCAAATCAAACATTGGTCAATCAAATCAATATGACGCATCTTGGCATAAATTAGACGGTCATAAAGTGCACACAGCTAGCCTTCCCCAACTGCCTTTATAACCCCTCACCAATCCACTCCCGTTCCAAAATCAAATCAATCATCCCTCCTCCCTCTCTCTCTCTCTCTTCCTCTTCTTGGATTCCGTACTCTTGTTCTCCCTCTCTCTCTTCGATCTCTTGTTCTCTCTCATCGTCTTCGTCTTCTTCCTTCTCTCTCTCTCTCTCTTCCAATTATTCTCTCTCTTCGAATTTCTTCTTATTCTTGAAAAGCGCGTTAGAGGCGGAGCCGGGAGAGAAGGGGTTTAGGTGGTCAGTGCATCTTCAAATCGATGGCTATCGCTCTTAGGTTCTCCTTGGAAACCCTAACCCTAGAATCTATTTTGTTTCTTTTTTGACTGCAAGATCCACGGATCTAAGTCAAGAACTCTGTCCTTTTTATGGTGATTTTGTTCCCTTTAGATTATTACATTATGTCGATTTTGATTTATGCGTGGATGTTTGTTTGGTAATGTAAGTAGGAAAGATGACGTCTTTTTCCCATTATTGATTTCAGAGTCTTATTTGGGGTCTAACTTGGGTTCAAGGTTAAGTTTGGATGAGAATTTTGATTTGGCTAATTTGAAGTATTGGTAGGTTGTTAGATCTGGATTCTGTTTGATGTCGACTTATATTTGGTTGTTATATTTGGATTTGAGAAGAGGAAGATGAGGGAGTAGGGCTGGCGCCAAGCCGCACCTGCGCTGGAGGCCTATGGGTCCCAGTCCGTCATTCTGTTTTGTTGTCAGGCCCGAACTATTTGTACACTGAAATACAGTCGTATAAAATATTTTTTATGTATACGTGTTTATTTAGGAGGAAATGGAAATGGAGCCTCATAATTGTAGGAGGAAAATTCCCTCATATAAAATAGTCATGGTGGGATTCTATAGGGAGGATCCATTCATCATCCTTTTTGTGTCATACGATGCACATGTACAAAAAATCAAATCCTTCGGAGGCCTCTTAAGCGTGCATCTCATGGTGCCAATTAGTTATAATTATTGAAAGACCATTCATTTTGCAATAGCTTAAAGCATGGATAACCAACCTAAGTACACTGCAAAATTCAATTATTTGTAATATCATCTGTGGCTCTGGAATTTAGTTTAAGGACAACTGCATGTAGTATCGATTTGTGCTATGGGCTATTAAGAGGCGAAACTATTATTGAAGGAATTATCAGGATCACTTTGATTTTCTTTTTTTATGTCCACCACTGTCACTTATTTTTTTCTTCCTTTTTTATACCTGGAGAGAAATATTTGTGGCGGGGATAAAACTCCTGGCTTTGTATATATGTCCATATTGTATACTAGAACCTCATATGGTAATGATCCCACCAGGTGAACATAATTTATGAAGCACAATTTTCTGTACACAAGAAATGCACCCATCTTACATAATTATAAAGAACTATCATCATCTCTTGCACATAACTTATGAACACTTTCTAGACTATTCACATGATGAAGTTCGTTATACTATGATGGTTGTGGTTTTTATTGCTTTCATGTCCTTGCAATAAGTTTTAATTACATTAACAACGTCCATTGAGAAAATGTTCAACTTCTTTCGACATTTCTATTCCCGTTAGACCTCTTGCTTTTTATCTTCATTATTAATTTAGTTATCGAGTACTCTTGAATCGGTTAGGAACTTGAAAATTTTGTAGAAGTGCTGTCAGATCAAGTCCCTTTGTTGTTATACACGCCTTAAAACTTATGATCTTAAAATTTAAGAAGGATGACCTGGTACATGGTTGGCTGGTTTTGATCTGTTTATGCATCTTATTGTTCTGTTATACTTTCTCTCTACTTATGTCCATGGATATGTTACTCTTTACTTTTTTCGGTTTGGATTTGGTCTAGTTAGTCATGAAATGAACTTCAACAGTTTATTGTTTTTACCTTTTGTTTGTTATTCTTAATTGGTTAAAAAAGTCTTTATGCCCACTTCAATTTACAGTACTAAGGTAATGACCTAAGAAGAGCCTTGGATTTAACATATGATTTCTGGGTTGGTCTATTGATTGTCATGATTTCCTGAAGGTTTCCGAAACCAGTTTATTTAGACCTCTATGATAAGAAAATTATTTCCAGATTTAAAGTGAGTTACATTAATTAACTATTCTTGTGAGTTACATTAATTACTCTTAGATATTAAGTAATGGCCATATTGGATGGCTTCATTTATATACTAGTTTATTGGTGATATTGTTTCCATTCAGAGTATGTCATAACTTCTGTACTGGATGGACATTTTGACAAGTGGTAAAAATCATGCATATGGGTGCGCATATATACAAGGTTTTAAATGTCGGAAATCGGTGTCATGTCGGTATGGGAATTTTTGTGTATATCAGATATTTAAATATGTTGGGTTGTTATGTAGGATAGAAAAACAGTTTGCTTGCTGGAATAAAGTAAGTATTGTAGAGGAAAAACAGTTTACAAAATTTAGAACTGCTAAGGACTGATGCTCTCTTTCACTGAGGAGAGAAGACGTCACACCACTTGAAGGAGATAGCAAATTTTCTCTACACTCCAATTCGAAATAGGTGACTGAATTTGATTTTATATTAAAAGCAGTACTATACTTTTTTTTTGGGAATGGGTTTTCTGTTATCATATCTTTTTGTTGCTGTTTATCCAGCAAGCTAACAGATAACAGCGTGTTTGTTCCTCTTATATCACATCAACACAATTTTCTTATCTATTCATTTAATTCATTCCTTGTACCACTATTTGGTCTTTGTATGCTTGGCGTAATATTTTTCATGTAGGATTTGCTTGTCTTTTGATGTGAGTTTCCTTTTTGTGGTCTTCTTCTTCAGAATGAGTTTGCAACAAGGAATTCGATTGCTTCCTATTATACAACAAGGTATGACTTATATTTTCCTTTTAAGTTGCTTGTAGGTTTTGTTCTTATTATATTTTTATGGAGCTTAGGTTTCTTAATTTAGTTAAATGAATTATTAATTTTGTTACTCTTTTTTTGATTATCCTAATTTTCAGTTTTATCTCTACCTTTTCCATATGCCATTATGAAGTAGCACCAGTGAGTTTTTTTTCCTTTCGTACCAATCTAGTATATTGCTGTAACAAAAAATGTTCTGCTAATTATTTATGCATGCTTATTTTCAATGTTTAGTAGCATTTTCTGAAAATATTTATGTATGTGATGCTTGTATTTGCTACAGATTGTATTTCTTTTTCTGCCCCCCCCCCCCCCCCCCCCCCCCCCCCTTTTAAAGAATGTTGATTTTACAAATAGGAAATTGATTGACATGCCTGATCCAAAATGGTATGGGTAGTTTGTTTTTCCTTATAGACATGCTTCAGGGTCGAGGGACTTCTAACTAGTAGTGTTTCACTTAGATGAAAAATATTTGATTTTTGTAATCATGGTAATACCTCGAAATCAAGTAGTAAAGTGATTATCGGTTTAGGCTTTAACCTTTTATGCGGCCCGTTCCAACACATGGCCATTAGGGTGAATTTGGTATGGGTATGTCAGGCAGTATATGTAGTAACAACTTTGTCGCATCATGATTAAAATATATGAAAAGCTAAGAACTAGTGTAATCATGCACCAACATGCTCACATCAAATATGTGAAGATGAGTCATTTAGCAAAATTCCAATATAAATACTCTGCCTCCGACTCCGAGGAATCGGTCAAGCAAAGCGGGAGGCTACCCTCGCCTCAACTCACCTCTCTCTCTATGAAAACCCCTCCAACAAACTTCAGCTCGAAAGCCGCAAGCTATTAAAGAAAGTTGCTCCTATCATATACTTCCATTTGATCAAATACTTCCATTTTCTCGTTGCTCCAGGATGAATTTGTCCTGGATTCCCGGATTCATTCTCGTCCTGATCCTTTTCGGAGTCTACAAAAACACCCGATGATTAGGTCGATACGATGTTCAAGAAACCTCGGATAGCCAACCCTCTTTCAACTATGACTTGAAGACAACTATTACATTAGTCTCTGGGCAAGAAGAAAGCGTGTAGCTTTCGGTAGCAGTTCCAACCTCTCTATCTGCCGAATCAGGTTAAGACCTCAACCTATGCCACTCAATTAAATTCATTCCATTCGCAACCTTTCAATTTCCAATTTCTAAAAACCGGGTTAATCTTTGCGGTGTGCTTTCCCAAAAATATTCTAAAAAAGACTGCGCATTATAGTATATTCTAAAAAGGACTGCGCGCGATAGTATTATAGTTAACCAATTATTTCTTCCTAATGTGATTCCACTACTGCTGCTAAAGCAGATGAGTGAAGCTACCTACCGTACTTGACCTGCCATGAAAGTAAGGAGATGCCGAACCTACCATCGAAAATGTGCATATAAAGCTGGCGCCTTTCAACTCATGTTTGAATAATATCACATATAGTGGTTAACGTATGTTGACCGTATTACCGACTCTGTTATCTTTAGAGTCTTCAAGATTGAGTTTTGCCCTTGAATTTTTTACATATCTATTTTTTTCTCCAAAACATATGATATTTTTCGACGTACTATATGATATGAATAATTTTAGTTCCTTGGCCCGGATACTCCATCTTGCTGATCTAATTGTTACTTTCTTAGAAAAAATTAAAACAAGCATCTCTCTCCTACCTATCTATTTCTATTTGTGCTTCATGGCATGAAAGTTCGCTAAGCTCTATTACTTTTTAAAGAAAAATTTTAATTACACGAGTACCTGGATTGTGTATGCTTTTCACAACTTCACGAGTTTCTTATGTAAATTATCCAAAGTTCTAAACCTAATTTCTTCTGTCATTTTTAGACTCATTATTTTCCATCTTGTGTAGGGCCTGCGTGTTTCAAAATTTTCTTCCCTAGAACATTTGTCGAACATTATGAGAATTCCTTATTGACTTTGCTAATTTTTTAAAATATCGTTCCCCCAACAATTTTCCTTATTTACCATTCTAACAGAACTCAGTGCATGTCTTTCACAACCTCTCTGGTTTCTTACTTGCTATGTACATTTTCCAAAATTTCAAACTTTGCATCTCGTTTGACTTTTTCAAATTCATTCTTTGCTATTTATTGTTTTCATAATTTTTTTCACCATGATACATTTGTCGAACCATACAGGAATACCTCCTTACGGGTTGGACTTATTTAAACTTCATCATCCCATAACCAATTGTCCTTATTCACTAATATATTATCTTACATTCTTCCTGATTATGTTTTGCAACTTTCTTAATGCCTTGAATTTTTTATATTTCTATTTTCTTCTTTTATAACATATGATATTTTTCGACGTACTATGTATGATATGAATAATTTTTATCCCTTCTGTGCCCTGATACCCATCTAGCTTATCTAATTTTTATTTTCTTAGAAAAGATTTAAACCATCATCTCTCTATTTCTATTTGTGCTTCCTAGCATAAAAGCTCGCCAATCTTTTTTACTTTTTAATGAAAAATTATAATGACACGAGTAACCTATATCGCGTATGTTTTTCACAACTTCACTAGTTTCTTATGTAAATTTTCCATATTTCTAAACCTAATGTCTTCTATGGCATTTTTAGACTCATTATTTTCCATCTTGCGTAGGGCTCGCGTATTAAATTTTTTTCTTCCCTATAACACTTGTCAAACATTATGAGAATTCCTTATTGAGTTGGCTAATATTTTAACATATCATTCCACCGCCAATTTTCTTATTTACTACTCTATAAGAACTCGTGCATGTCTTTCAGAACCTCTCTAGCTTCTTACTTGCTACATACATTTTCCAAAATTTCAAACTTTGCATCTTGTTTGACTTTTTCAAATTCATTCTTTGCTATTTAGCGTGTTTCATAATTTTCTTCAATATGGTACACTTGGTGAACCATATAGGAATACCTCCGTATGGGTTGACTTATTTTAAACTTCATCATCCCACCCCTAATTATCCTTATTAACTACTATATCATCTTACATTCTTGAAAATTATGTTTGGCAACTTTCTTAATGCCTACATATCTATTTTCTTCCTACAAAACATATGATATTTTTTTTGACGGACTATGTATGATATGAATATTTTCAATTCCTTCTGTGAGGGCCCCGATACTCCATCTAGGTTATCTAATTTTTACTTTCTCAGAAAAGATTTAAACCAGCATCTCTCTCTACTTTCCTTCATATATATTAACTACTCTAACAGAACTCATGCATGTTGTTCTCAACCTCTCTAGTTTCTTACTTCCTATGTACATTTTCCAAAATTTCAAACTTTGCATATTTTTGACTTTTTCAAATTTATCCATTGCTGTTTTACTTTTTTCATAATTTTCTTCACCATGATAGATTTGTCGAACCTTATAGGAATACCTCTTTGCGGGTTGACTTATTTTTAAACTTCATCCTCCCTCCACCAATTATCCTTATAAACTACTCTTTTATCTTACATTCTTCAATATTATGTTTTGCAACTTTCTTAATGCCTTTAAATTTTTTACGTATTTATTTTCTTCCTCCAAAACATATGATATTTTTTGAGGTACTATGTATGATATGAATAATTTCAATTTCTTCTGTGAGGGCCCTGATACTCCATCTAGCTTATCTAATTTTTACTTTTTCAGAAAAGATTTAAATAAGCATCTCTCTCTACTTTGCTACTTATCTATTTCTATTTGTGCTTCATAGCATAAAAGTTTGCCAAGCTTTATAACTTTTTTATAAAAAAAATTAATGACACGAGTAACCTATATCGTGAATGTTTTTCACAACTTTCCGAATTTCTTATGTAACTTATCCAAAGTTATAATCCTAATGTCTTCTATAGCATTTTTAAACTCATTATTTTTCATCTTGTGTCGGGCCTGCGCATTTCAAAATTTTCTTCCCTACAACACTTGTCGAACATTATGAGAATTCCTTGTTGTGTTGCCTAATTTTTAAACATATCGTTCTGCCACCAATTCTCCTTAATAACTACTCTAGCCGATCTTGTGCATGTCTTTCTCAACCTCTCTAGTTTCTTAGTTACTTTGTACATTATCCAAGTTTGTCATTTTCAAATTCATTCTTTGCTGTTTATCGTTTTTCATAATTTTCTTCACCATCATACAATTGCCGAACCATATAGGAATACATCCTTGCGGGTTGACTTATTTTTGAACTTCATCATCCCACCACCTATTAACCGTATTGACAAACCCTATCATTTTACATTCTTAAACATTTTGATTTGCAACTTTCTTAATGTCTTGAATTTTTTACATATCTATTTTACTCAAAAACATATTATTTTTTTCGACGCACTAAGTATGATCTGAATAATTTCAATTCTTCTAGAGGGCCTCGATATCCCATGTAGCTTGTCTAATTTTTACATTCTTAGAAAAGATTTAAACTAGCATCTCTCTCTACTTTTCTACCTATCTATTTCTATTTGTGCTTCATAGAATAAAAGTTCGCCAAGCTATGTTACTTTTTAAAGAAAAATTTTAATGCCACGAGTAACCTATATCGTGTATGTTTTTCACAACTTCTCGTGTTTCTTATGTAAATTATCCACACTTCTAAACCTACTGTCTTCTATGGCATTTATGGACTCATTATTTTCCATCTTGCATAGGGCCTGCGTATTTCAAAATTTTCTTCCCTACAACACTTGTCGAACATTATGAGAATTCCTTATTGTGTTGACTAAAATTAACCTAATGTTCCGGCACCTATTCTCCTTAATAACTACTCTAGCCGATCTCGAGCATGTTTTTCACAACCTCTCTAGTTTCTTAGTTACTTTGTACATTATCCAAAATTTCAAACTTTGCATCTTGTTTTACTTTTTCAAATTCATTCTTGACTTTTTATCGTTTTTCATAATTTTCATCTCCATCATACAATTGTCGAACCATATAGGAATTCCTTCCTGTGGGTTGACTTATTTTTGAACTTCATCATCCCACCACCTATTATCCTTATTGACAAACCCTATTATCTTTACATTCTTCCAGATTTTGTTTTGCAACTTTCTTAATGCCTTGATTTTTTGCATATCTATTATATACCTCAAAAAAATATTATATTTTTCGACGCACTGTGTATGATATGAATAATTTCAATTCATTCTATGAGGGCCCCGATATCCCATCTAGCTTATCTAATTTTTTCTTTCTCAGAATTGATTTAAACTAGCATCTCTCTCAAAATTCAAAATTCAAAACATTGCATCTTGTTTGACTTTTTCAAATTCATTTTTTGCTATTAATCGTTTTTCATAATTTTCTTCACCATGGTACATTTGTCGAATCATATAGGAATACCTCCTTGCGGGTTGACTTATTTTTAAACTTCATCATCCCATCCCCAATTATCCTTATTAACTACTGTATTATCTTACATTCTTGAAGATTATGTTTTGCAACATTGTTGATGTCTTGAATTTTTTACATATCTATTTTTTCTTCGTCCGAAACATGATATTTTTTTACGTACTATGAATGATATGAATATTTTCAATTCCTTCTGTGAGGGCCCCGATACTTCATCTAGCTTAACTAATTTTTACTTTCTCAGAAAAGATTTAAACCAACATCTCTATCTACTTTGATACCTATATATTTTTATTTGTCCTTCATAACGTAAAAGATTGCTAAGCTCTATTACTTTTTAATGAAAATTTTTAATGTCACAAGCTCTATTACTTTTTAATGAAAATTTTTAATGCCACAAGTACCTATAATGAAAATCAAAATCTTAGTTCGGCCACAAATCGAACTATTGGTTAAATTCGGAGTAATTTTGTAAGGTATTGACTAATTCTTTGCCTTATTAGTTTTAATTGTGTTGATTTTTCAATTTTTCCATAGTAAATTTTTTAGAAAGTGTCCAAAAAATTCTTTGCCTAAGTAATTTGTAGATATAAAATTGTGAAAACTTTTAATATATTCAAGTGCTCCAAAAATTCGTTGTCTTAGTAATTTGTAGATGTAGAATTTGGAAGACATTTAATATATTCAAGTCCCCAAAAAATCTACATTTATGATTAATATATTCAAGTGCCCAAAGACTTTAAAAATTTGTAAATGTAGAAATGTTTGTTTTACTAATTTAGTTTTATCTGTATTGATTTTTCACGTTCGATTTATACGAAAATAATTACAAATGTTTTAGTGCGGTTACAATAGAAAATCTTGCAAACGGCCTCCAAAAATTACGAAACTTTACGAGTAGGTTGGTCTCACGCAGCACAAGCCACCCCGACTTGTTGAAGTGTGTTTCGATTCATGGTTCGAGATATAAGGCCGTGTGTTGTTTTGCGTTTAAAAAAATCAAATAAAGCGGTACATGGTTATATCTCGCAAACCGTGTGTCGAAACTCATTTCTACAAGTTGGGGTGGCTTGGGCTACGTGAATTCGACATAGTTGCAAAGTTTTATACATTTTGGATGTCATTTATGCGGTTTTGTCACATTCCTCGCATGAAGAAGTAATTGACTTAGAAATTTTTTAGTGCGGTTAGACTAGAAAACCATCCAAACGAACTTTAAAAAATACGAAATTTTGTGAGTAGGTTGGACTCACACAGCACAAGCCACCCTAACTTATAGAAGTGAGTTTCGACTAACGGTTCGAGTGATACCGCCGTGTGTTGCTTTTGGTTTAAAAAAAAACCAAATAATGCGGTACGCGGCCGTATCTGGCAAACCGTGAGTCGAAACTCACTTCTACAAATAAAGAGATATATGGCCGTATCTCTCCAACCGTGAGTTGAAACTCACTTCTACAAGTTGGGGTTGCTTGTGATAGGTGAATTCAAGCAAGTTGCAAAGTTTAATAAATTTTGGGTATCGTTTGTGCGGTTTTTCTCACGTTCCTCGCATTAGAAGTAAATGACTTAGAAAGCGTTTAGTGCGGTTAGACTAGAAAACCTTTAAACAACCTCCAAAATACAAAACTTTTCGATTAAGATGGTTTCACGTAGCACAAGCCATCCCAACTTGTAGAAGTGAATTTCGACTACGGTTTGAGAGATACGTGCGTGTATCGCTTTTGGTTGTAAAAAAACATAAATAAAGCGATACGAGGCCGTATCTCTCGAACCGTGAGTGGAAACTCACTTCTGCAAGTTGGGATGGCTTTGTGCTAGGTGAATTCAAGCAAGCTGCAAAGTTTTATAAATTTTGGATGCCGTTTGTAGGGTTTTTTCACATTCCTCGCATTATAAGTAATTAAACTTAGAAATTTTTTAGTGCGTTAAGACTAGAAAACCCTCTAAACGGGTTCCAAAAAATACGAAATTTTGCGAGTAGTTTGGTTTCACCTAGCACAAGCCACCCCAACTTGTAGAAGTGAGTTTCGATTCACGGTTCGAGAGATACGTACGTGTATCGCTTTTGGTCGTAAAAATCCCAAATAAAGCGATCCACGACCATGTCTCTCGAAGCGTGAGTCGAAACTCACTTCTACTAGTTGGGATGACTTGTGGTAGATGAATTCAACCGATTTACAAAGTTTTATAAATTTTGGATGCCGTTTGTGCCGTTTTCTCATGTTCCTCGCAAAAGAATTAAATAAAGTTAGAATTTTTTTAGTGCGTTTAGACTAGAAAAATCCTCCAAACGGGTTTCAAAAAATACGAAACTTTGCGAGTAGGTTGGTCTCACGTAGCACAAGCCATCCCAATTTGTAGAAGTGACTTTCGACTCACGGTTCGAGAGATACGGGCGTGTATTGGTTTAGGTTGTAAAAAACTCAAATAAAGTGATGCACGGCCGTATCTTTCGTACCGTAAGTTGAAACTCACTTCTCTACAACTGGGGTGGCTTGTGGTCGGGGAATCCAAGCAAGATGGAAAGTTTTATAAATTTTAGATGCTATTTGTGCGTTTTTCTCACGTTCCTGCCATAAGAAGTAAATAAAGTTGGAAATCTTTTAGTGCATTTATGTTAGAAAACTCTCCAAATGGCTTTCAAAAAATACGAAACTTTGTGAGTAGGTTGGTCTCACCTAGCACAAGCCACCCCAACTTGTAGAAGTGAGTTTTCACTCACGGTTCGAGAGATATGACCGTGTATCGCTTTATTTGTGTGTTTTACAACCAAAAGCGATACACGCTCGTATCTCTCGATCCGTGAATCGAAACTCACTTCTACAAGTTGTGATGGTTTGTGCTACGTGAGACCATCCTAGTCACAAAGTTTCGTATTTTTTGGAGGTTGTTTGAAGTGTTTTCTAGTCTAACGCATTAAAACTGCATTAAATGCTTTCTAAGTCATTTACTTATAATGCGGGGAACATGAGAAAACCGCACAAACGACATTCAAAATTTATAAAACTTTACAACTTGCTTGAATTCACCTAGCACAAGCAACCCCAACTTGTAGAAGTGAGTTTCGACTCTCAGTTGGAAAGATACGGCCGTATATCGCTTTATTTGGGTTCTTTTCAAGCGAAAGAGGTGCATGCACGTATCTCTGAAACCGTAAGTTGAAACTAACCTCTACAAGTTGGGGTTGCTTGAGCTATGTGAGACCATCCTAGTTGCAAAATTTCGTATTTTTTGGATGTCGTTTGAAGGGTTTTTCCTAGTATAACCGCAGTAAACGCTTTCTAAGTCATTTACTTCTAATGCGAGGAACGTGAGAAAGCCGCACAAACGGCATCCAAAATTTATAAAACTTTGCAACTTGCTTGAATTCACCTAGCACAAGCCATCCCAACTTGTAGAAGTTTCGACTTACGGTTTGCGAGATACGACCGTGTACCGCTTTATTTGGTTTTTTTAAATCAAAACTGCCACGATCGTATCTCTCGAACCGTTAGTCGAAACTCACTTCTACAAATTGGGGTAGCTTGTGCTGTGTGAGTCCAACCTACTCTCAAAATTTTGTATTTTTTGAAGTTCGTTTGAATGATTTTCTAGTCTAATCGCACTAAAAAATTTCGAAGTCAATTACTTCTTCATGCGAGGAACTTGACAAAACCACACAAATGACATTCAAAATGTATAAACTTTGCAACTAGGTTGAATTCACGTAGCGCAAGCCACCCCAACTTGTAGAAGTGAGTTTGGACTCACGGTTTGCGAGATACAACCGTGTATCGCTTTATTTGATTTTTTTAAACCCAAAACGATACACGGCCGTATATTTCGAACCGTGCAGTGAAACCCACTTTTACAAGTTGGGGTGGCTTGTGCTGCGTGACACCAACATACTTACAAATATCCGTATTTTTTGGAGGCCATTTGCAAGATTTTCTATTGTAACCGCACTAAAATATTTGTAATTATTTTCGTATAAATCGAACGTGAAAAATCAATACAGATAAAACTAAATTAGTAAGACAAATATTTCTACATTTACAAATTTTTAAAGTCTTTGGGCACTTGAATATATTAATCATAAATGTAGATTTTTTTGGAGACTTGAATATATTAAATATCTTCCAAATTCTACATCTACAAATTGCTAAGACAACGAATTTTTGGGGCAATTGAATATATTAAAAATTTTCACAATTTTATATCTACAAATTACCTAGGCAAAGAATTTTTTGAGCACTTTCTAAATAATTTACTATGGATAAATTGAAAAATCAACACAATTAAGACTAATAAGGCAAAGAATTAGTCAATATCTTACAGAATAACTCCGAATTTAGCCAATAGTTCGATTTGTGGCCGAACTAGGGTTTTGATTTGCTTTCGATGTAGATATTGAGAGAGAGATTGTATGAGAATGGATGAGGAGGAGCAAACGGAGAAGTTTGGAATAGGGTTGGTGTTCTTGGGTTTGCTTTTGGCCAAAAAACGAAATAGAGAATGGGGAGAGATCGAGGAGGAAGAACTGTATACAGATCTGAAATTCGAACTTTGCCTTAACCCGTCCTTGGCAACGACGGGTTAAGGCAATATTTTTAAATAAAATTTAGCCTGAACCCGCCGTTGCCAACGACGGGTTAAGGCTAAATTTTATAAAAAAATATATAGACGGTCCACATCAATGTTCGCACGGGTCTGTGGACACAGACATGTTTGCAACCGAAGAAGCCTATATATATATATATGTATTACACAAGTATTAAGACAAAACATGTCATTAGATTTTCATTCATATCCATAACATCTTTAAGTAGGTTTTTACAACACCCAAAACATTTACTAAACCCAAAACATTTCAGCTTTTACAAAACACAACTTTTACAGAGCATTCATCTTGATTCTACTCCTACCGACCATTCTAAGAAGCCATCAAGGATCGGTATACCATTATCAACCATCCTGCATGGAGCAAAATACGGGAATTAGTTCAGATATAGGAAGAAATCAAAATCATAAGTTGTAAAACGCAACCCTATGACTTACGATTATTCCATAATCTAAACTAAACCCAACTCTAGAGGGAGCTCAAAGTCCAATTTCTTGCTATGTTAGTACTATCTTTGAAGCAAGCTCTGTACCACTTTGTAACGCCCCGAGATCCACATACAGGAAACACGTGACACAACCCAAAATCATTGATTCAAATGAGTACATAACACAGAAAAGAAATTGCAGGAAATTTAAAACTTACATTGTTCAGGAATTTTTTTACTTTCCACGGCCCAAAACTCTATTGTTCCCACTGTCTATCCTACAAACCAACTGTGGGCACGTCAGTTGAATACAGCTGACGCAAAACGGATAAAAAGCCGCAATTTCCTAATCCTCGACAAACAACCTTAATGAAGAAAGAAAGAAATGTGGAAATCATGTAATAGGGGTGTTGGTGTAAGTTATGACCTAGGATCTAATACACAATTCAAATGCACACAATGTTTTTATTATTATGTATACTTGATTCGGAAACATATGCATCACATACTACATATATCCTAGTCAAATTTTGAGCGTACTTCAGATCATAGGGTTCACTCCATCGCAATGCAAACCTAGTCTTGTACTTCTTCCTATTCCTGACATTTATTTAGTGACTGGTAGAGCTACAGTAAATACGGTCTATTCCGTCTACTGCATCGGATCGGTGGTCTTTCTCCCCTCACAAAAGTCGGTGATCACCCCGAGCTATCAGAATCAGTGGTCTCTCTCTACTCTGCCGGCCGGTGGTCTCTCTCCACTCCTGACAGGCTGGTGATCATTCAGCTCAATTGCAGTCCTGTCGAAACCACACCCGGACTGTACCTTAAGTTTTCCGAACATAGGGCGAATCGGCAGGTCTTTTCCTACTCCGCCAGAGACTGAGAGTTATACTCTAGCTCATTGTTTATATGGACAACTTAGAACGTAAACGTACTCATAAGGGTTCATTTCTCTAGATTTCGACATCTCTATCACTAAATCTTGGAAATCAACAGTTGAGACTGTACTGCACGCGTCCCAGATGAGACGACATCGCACGTGTCCCCTTGACAGGTGAGTACACTCCCAACTAGTGCATGTCCTTATTTTATTGGTCATGCGATCTTAACATTTGTTCTCCTTTATTTCCTATTTATTTTTATTCTTAACATATTCTACTTAGTTTCTTATTCAGTGATAGTTGGTTACTAGGTAATTTAATCCTAGATCCAAATGTTAGTCTTGTCTTACAACAAGTTATGTAACTTGAGTATGGGATCGATTCGATTATTAGATTAAGCTAAGAGTTGGTCTAGCTACATGTCATTGACATATATCAAAACTAGTACTTAATGTACATTTACTTATATGTATAACAAAGGGTACTTAGTGCACTAGATATCACCATACTTATGCATACTACCACCATATGCATATACTTATGCATACTTGCTTAATAAAGTCTTTAATGCCTACAATGTTTTCTTTACTTTACTACTACTTATGTATAACAAAGAGTTGGTTTAGCTACATGTCATCGACATATATCAAAACTAGTACTTAATGTACATTTACTTATATGTATAACAAAGGGCACTTAGTACACTAGATATCACCATACTTATGCATACTACCACTATATCTAGTGCACTAAGTGCCCTTTGTTATACATATAAGTAAATGTACATTAAGTACTAGTTTTGATATATGTCGATGACATGTAGCTTAATAAAGTCTTTAATGCCTACAATGTTTTCTTTACTTTACTACTACTTTGAATTAATACTTCTACCAAGCATTACTAACTAACAAGTAGTCTTCTATTACCTTGAATCACTATGGATTGCCACAAGCTAACTAAACAACATATTATCTAGGCATTTGTTTCCACAATTTCCATTAAATTTTCTTATACATAATCCTATACAAAACCTAATATAGGTAATTATTAATACCATCGTTGTGCATTTACTCATTTCGGATTATGAACTTAAATGTGAAGTTGTTCTATATGATTTTTCAAGGAGTTATCCTATTCACTTCTTTATTAATGTTTTGTAAACCTATTTAAGTTCACTACTACTACTATACTACTTTACTGCTACTACTACTACTGCTTACGACTACTACTACTACTGCCTACTACTACTACCACAACTGTCTATTACATGAGCTTTTTCTACAATCCCTTCTACTACTGCTTGTGTCTACTGTAAGTAGTCATGTCTACATTAATTATGATGAGAGGTCACAAGCTAATTAAACCATACTAACTACTAATTTAAGTTTACAATGCTGACGGTTTTAATCTTTACTATTATTACACATATATTCTTCCAAGCAATTAGTTACGTATCTTGGATAGAACATGAGTTGTAACTATTTCACACACATATAATATATATGGTAATTCAACCATTTCAAGCCAAATTTTAAACAATTGATTAATTAGTCCAAGACTAGAACATGATTAGTAAGCAAGCATTCAATAATACAAATTCTATTTCTTTTCTTGCTATGTTCATTTTATATAAACTGAAGTATTTAATACTTTTAACTAATATCATATTAACAAGAATAACTAATTATAACAAGCATATCTTCTAACATAACTTTACTACTTTCAATCCACAACATTATCAAACATAACTTCTATATAAAAAAATCAAAAAAAATCGAGAGGTAAAGGAAAAATACCCACTTTCTTCTCAGTTCTTTCTCCTCCTTGCTTCAAGTTGCTTCCTTTACTCACCTTATGCTTCTCAAACGCTTTTAGAAGTATATATATATATATATATATATATATATATATATATATAGAGAGAGAGAGAGAGAGAGAGAGAGAGAGAGAGAGAGAGCTTCGGTTGTGCAGTCCTCTAGTGTACGGCGTGTGCACTAGGCCTTCGGGCATTCATATCGACGATCCGAACCGTTCACATTGATCTACACATCTAAATTAGTCTAATTATATAAAATCAAATTATTTGAAATTCATTTACCCATCCATCATGTGACTATAAAAAACAAATGATTTTCAGCCATACAATTTTGTAACACTTCAATGGATGGGCAAATGAATTTCAAATGATTTGATTTTACATATTTAGACTAATTTAGATGTGTAGATCAATGTGAACGGTTCGGATCTTCGATATGAACGTCCGAAGGCCTAGTGCACACGCCGTGTGCACTAGAGGTAGTGTACAACCGAAGCTTTCCCTCTCTCTCTATATATATATATATATACTAGGTTTGCCCGTTGACACGTGCCTACGGCACGTTTTCGAAACGGTGCACCTTGTTTGTTGATAGAAAATAGTTTTGGAGGTCCAGCAAATTAATTGAAGTAGCAAACATATTATATGAAAAACATTTGGGGTCCAGCAAAAAACATATTATATGGTTTTTTTATTTTTTTTGAATTATTTTTAAAGTTTTTAAATTTTTAATTTTTTTAGTTTTTAAATTTTTTTAAAAAAATTTAAAATTTTTATTTTCTTAATTTTTTGATTAGAAGAGAGAGAGGGAGAGAAAAAGAGAAATAATTAAATAAATATAGGAGTTGTTTTGGGTGGGGGATTTGAATTTGAGTTATGAGGGAAAACTTTTGGGAGGGAAAATATGTTTTGTGAAGTTAGATCTAGGCCTTTTGATTTTTGGGGAGATTGAAGGATAGCCACTTGATAACTTTCTTTGTGTTTTATTTTATATATATATATATATATATATATATATATATATATATATATATATATATATATATATATATAAGGATGCTTAGAGTATGGTAGATAGGAAAAGAATAGAAGAAAGTTTAGGCTAGGGTTTATTATAAGAAAAGTAGGGTTTTGAAAATAGTAGAACAAGAACTAAGTTTATACATATATATAGAGAAAAGGGTGAAGGGAGGCTGCTGTTTGCTGCCGGCCATCTGCAGAAAGGAAGAGAGAAAGAAGTGGAGTGTGGGTGTATGTGGAAGTCTTTTGGGAGCTCCTAGTCCCCATTTTTTTACATTTAACTCCTCAAGCTTTATTTATTTACACTTAACTTTTAGATAACTATGTTGGATTGGGCCTTAACAAAAGAAATATTGGGCCGTTAAAAAAAAGCATATCAGGTAAAAATAATAATTAACCATATGGATATGCTAAACAAAACAAACATAGTAAGAATAAAAATAAAATAACCACATCAATGCATATATATATATATATATATATATATATATATATATATATATATATATATATATTTCATTGTAAAAAAATGTTACGTACTAGGGGTATTACAATTTAAACCAACATCTCTTTTACTTTGCTTCCTACTTATTTCTATTTGTGCTTCATTGCTTAAAAGTTTGCCAAGCTATATTACTTTTTAAAGAAAAACTTTAATGACACGAGTAACCTATATCGTGTATGTTTTTCACAACTTCTCGAGTTTCTTATGTAAATTATCCAAAGCTCTAAACCTAATGTCTTCTATGACATTTTACTCATTATTTTCCATCTTGTGTAGGGCATGCGTATTCGAAAATTTTGTTTCCTACAACACTTGTCAAATATTATGAGAATTACTTATTGTGTTGCCTAATTTATTAACGTATCGTTCCGCT
This sequence comes from Hemerocallis citrina, assembly GCA_017893485.1. Classification (NCBI taxonomy): domain Eukaryota; kingdom Viridiplantae; phylum Streptophyta; class Magnoliopsida; order Asparagales; family Asphodelaceae; genus Hemerocallis; species Hemerocallis citrina. Next base: position 82,973,491 of record CM030358.1, read on the forward strand.
ACCAATTCTCCTTACTCTAACCAATCTCGTGCATGTCTTTCACAACCTCTCTAGTTTCTTACTTCCTATGTACATTTTCCAAAATGGCCAACTTTGCATCTGGTTTGACCTTTTCAAATTCATTCTTTGCTATTTATTGTTTTTCATAATTTTTCTTCACTATGATACATTTGTCGAACCATATAGGAATACCCCCTTGCGGGTACTTATATTTTAAACTTCATCATCCCACCGCCAATTATCCTTATTAATTACTATGTTTTGTAACTTTTTTAATGACTTGAATTTTTTACATATATATTTTATTCCTAAAAAATATGTAATTTTTTTCGATGCACTATGTATGATATGAATAATTTCAGTTCTTTCTGTGAGGGCCCCGGTAGTCCATCTAGCTTATCTAATTATTACGTTCTCAAAAAAGATTTAAACCGGCATCTCTCTCTACTTTGCTAGCAATATATTTTTATTTGTGCTTCATAGCATATATTTTTATTTGTGCTTCATAGCCGTGTTTTATTACTTTTTAGTGGAAAAATTTAATGACATGAGTAATCTATATCGTGTATGGTTTTTGCAACTTCCCGTGTTTCTTATGTAAATTATCCATCGTTCTAAACCTAATGTCTTGTATGGCTTTTTCGACTCATTATTTTTCATCTTGCGTGGGGCCTGCGTTTTTAAAATTTTCTTCCCTACAACACTTGTCGAACATTATGAGAATTCTTTATTGTATTGGCTAATTTTTGAACCTATCGTTCCGCCACCAGTTTTTCTTATTAACTACTCTAACAGAACTCGTGCATGTCTTTCACAACCTCTCTAGTTTCTTACTTCATATGTACATTTTTCAAATTTTAAACTTTGCATCTGGTTTTTCAAATTTTTTATTTCCTATTTTTCGTTTTTCAGAATTTTCTTCACCATGATATATTTGTCGAACCATATAGGAATACCTTATTGCGGGTTTGACTTATGACGTTCTATGTATGATATGAATAATTTCAATTCCTTCTGGGAGGTACTCGACACCCCAACTAGCTTATCAAATTTTTATTTTCTCAAAAAAGAAGGGGAAATTACATTTATAAGCTTGCTAAACAGAGGGATAGAAAATCAAAAGATCTAGATACAATTAGGTGTATTAAGTGCGAGAATTCAAGATTCTTAGTAAAAGATGAGGAAATTAAGGAAAGATGGCGAAATTAGTTTGAGAAGTTATTAAATGAAAAGGTTGTGGGCAACTTAAATATAGACGACTCTCAGCAGAGTTGAGAGCATATGTTTTTCTAGTAGAATTAGGATCTGGAAGGTTCGAAATGTTTCAGGAAGAATGAAAATAGGAAAAGCTCTAGGACCGGTTGATATACCCATTGAAGTTTGGATGTGTCTTTGGGATGTCGGAATGAGTTGGTTAACAAAATTATTTAATGAAACTTTGAGGACTAAGAAGTTGCTCGATGAATGGAGGAAGAGTATTTTAGTACCAATATATAAAAATAAAGGAGATATATCTATAAAGTTGCTCCAACTATCGAGGGATTAAACTAATAAGTCATACGATGAAAATTTGGAAGAGAGTGGTCGAACATAGACTGAGACTAAAAACTATAGTGGCTGAGAATTAGTTTGGATTTATGCCTGAGTGGTTATCAATGGAGCAATTTATGTACTGAGAAGACTTGTGAAAAAATATAAGGAGATTAAGAAAAATCACATGGTTTTTATAGATCTAGAAAAAACATTTGATAAAGTCCCTAGAGAGACATAGTATGGTCGGTGTTAAATAATAAAAGAGTAACTATTCGGTATATTGTGGTATTTAAGGATATGTATGAAGGGGCAACGACCAAAATTAGAACGACCACATGAAAGACCAATGATTTTCCTATTACAGTAGGATTACACCAAGGTTCGGCTTTAAGCTCATACCTCTTTACTTTGGTTATGGATGAATTGAAGTGAGGATTACAAGATGAGGTGCCTTGGTGTATGCTTTTTGCCGATGACGTCGTCTTAATGGACGAGACTAGAGCATGGGTCAATGCTAAATTAGAATTGTGGAGAGAAATTTTGGAAGCTAGGGGCTTTAGGATAAGCAGAACTAAAACGGAGTATATGAAGTGTAATTTTAATGATATTTGGAATAGAATTGTGGAAGTAGTGAAACTTGATGGTCAAAGATACCTAAGAGAGACTGTTTCCGATATATAAGCTCAATTATACAAAGAGATGGGGAGATTTGTGAAGATGTTATACATAGGATCCAAGCTGGGTGGCTTGAGTGGAGAAGTGCTAGTGGTGTTTTGTGGGACAAATATTTTGTTGTTGTCGTAGAAAAGATTTATGTAACGCCCCGAGGTCCACATACAGGAAACTCGTGACACAGCCGAAGATTATTGCTTCAAATGAGTACTTAACACAGAAAAGAAATTACAGAAAATTTAAAACTTATATTGTTCAGGATTTTTTTTACTTTCCACTTGGAATACTCCACGGCCCAAAACTCTATTGTTCCTACGATCAATCCTACAAACAAACTGTGGGCACGTCAGTTGAATACAGCTGACGCAAATCGGATAAAAACCTGCAATTTCCTAATCCTCGACAAACAACCTTAATGCAGAAAGAAAGAAATATGGAAATCATATAATAGGGGTGTTGGTGTATGTTATGACCTAGGATCTAATTGCACAATTCAAATGCACACAATGTTCTTATTCTAATGTATACTTGATTCGGAAACATATGCATCCCATACTACATATATCCTAGTCAAGTTTGAGCGTACTTCCGATTATAGGGTTCACTCCCTCGCGATGCAAACCTATTTTTGTACTCTTTCCTGTTCCTAACATTTATTTAGTGACTAGTAGAGCTGCAGTAAATACTGTCTATTCCATCTACTGCATCGGATCAGTGGTTTTTCTCCACTCCCGAAAGTCGGTGCTCACCCCGATCTATCGGAATCGGTGGTCTCTCTCCACTTCCGATAGACTGGTGATCATTCAGCTCAACTGCAGTCCTGTCGGAATCAGTGGTCTTTCTCCACACCCGGACTCTACCATAAGTTATCTGAACATAGGGCGAATCGGCAGGCCTTTTCCTACTCCGCTAGAGACTGAGAGTTATACTCTAGCTCATTGTTCATATGGATTACTTAGAACATAAACATAAGATAACAAAATATCTTTCAATTCTTCATACCAGTAATGACCCCTTCATCCTCAGCATCTCTGGTCAAAGCAAAAAACACGACCCTGACGCGGAGGGCCGTTTTTCTGACTCGGTCTATTGTTCTTTTGCAGTTGTGGGAAGTTTGGCTTGATGTGCCCAGTATTTTCACAATGAAAACAAGTGCTCCCGCCATGCTGAACTTTATTCTTTGGGAACTGATGCTTATAGTGTCCTCGTTCACCACAGTGGTAACACTCCACTGGCTTGAAAGCTCCTGTACTGGTGTTCGTCTTCTTAAATTTTTGGTTTGTGTCCTGCCTCTTAAAATTAGTAGTAGAAACGGGTCGCTTCCCCTGGTTCCATGTCCCTGCCTTCCCTGGTGGTTGCTGGCTTTTTGGTTCATATCTATCTCTGTTACTGCAGCTCGACGTACTAGCTTGTCAAATCATCGGATGCATAAAGGCACCATCCTTGACCTCAGTCCGGGTCGAAGACCCTGCTCGAACCTTTTAGCCTTTTTAACTTCATCCTGAACTATTTTCGGGGCGTATCGAGATAACTGTGTAAACTTTATTTCATATTCTCGTACTATCATACTGCACTGCCTCAAATTGATGAATTCCATAGCTTTTTCTTCTTGGACGTCCAGAGGGATGTAATGTTGCCTGAATTCTTCTAGGAAGTCCTCCCATACAATTGGTCCATCACCCATGCCCCGCATGACTGATTGCAACCATACTCCTGCGACTTTTTCCAGAAGGATGGTCGTCAATATAACTTTGCTTTCTTCTGGTGTTTTAAGTACTTCAAACACAGTCTCCACCAGATGAATCCAATCATCGGTTGTTGTTGGATCTGCTTGGCCTTCAAATACTGGTGGTTTCATTCTTTTAAATGACTCCACCATCTTGACGTGGTTAGTAATGGCATCGCCTGCATTCCTTTCTTGGGTTCTTGGCTGTGGTGCAAAATTTCGGCTGGCCTCCATAAAAGTCCCCATTATTCGGTATATCCGCGCAATTTCCGCTGCGATATTGAGATTGGCGTTATTAACTTCACTGCCTTCACCTTCAGTCCTTTTGCTATTGCTACGTCTGTTTCTTTCATAGACTCTTTCTCCACCCTCGGTCCTTCCGTTAGTGCCATCTTCATTTCTTCCCGACATTTGTTTCACGGTTCCAAAGATAACTATGTGTGCATACTATATCTTACAAATACAACATTCAACACATAAGGATATTTAGCAATGTATATTTAGATAGAGAAATAATCCACGTGTTTATATATATATATATATATATATATATATATATATATATATATATATATATATATATATATATATATATGAGGCTTCTTCGGTTGCAAACGGGTCTGTGCGCACAAACCCATGCGAACGTTGATCTGGGCCGTTGGATTCCTATATATATATATATATATATATATATATATATATATATATAAGGCTTCTTCGGTTGCAAACGGGTCTGTGCGCACAAACCCATGCGAACGTTGATCTGGGCCGTTGGATTCCCATATATTTTTTTATAAAATCTAGTCTTAACCCGTCGTTGGCAACGGCGGGTTAAGGCTAAATTTTATTAAAAAATATTGCCTTAACCCGTCGTTGCCAAGGATGGGTTAAGGCAAAGTTCGAATTTCAGAACTGTATACAGTTCTTCCTCGTCGATCTCTCCCCACTCTATATTTCGTTTTTTGGCTGAAAGCAAACCCAAGATTCCCAACCCTATTCCAAACCGTTTACTCCAACTCCTCCATTTGCGGCTCCGTTTGCTCCTCCTCTTCCATTCTCATACAATCTCTCTCCTCCAATATCTAAATCGAATGCAAATCAAAACCCTAGTTCGGCTCCAAATTGGACTATTGGCTAAATTCGGAGTTATTTTGTAAGGTATTGTCTAATTCTTTGCCTTATTAGTTTTAATTGTGTTTGATTTTTCAATGTTTTCATAGTGAATTATTTAGAAAGTACCTATAAAATTTTTTGCCTAAGTAATTTGTAGATGTAAAATTGTGAAGACTTTTAATATATTCAAGTGCCCCAAAAATTCGTAGTAATTTGTAGATATAGAATTTGGAAGACTTTTAATATATTCAAGTCCGCAAAAAAATCTACATTTAGGATTAATATATTCATGTTCCTAAAGACTTTAAAAATTTGTAAATGTAGAAATGTTTGTCTTACTAATTCAGTTTTATCTGTGTTGATTTTTCACGTTCGATTTATTCGAAAATAATTACAATTGTTTTAGTGCGGTTACAATGGAAAACCTTGCAAATGACCTCCAAAAAATCGAAAACTTTGCGAGTAGGTTGGTCTCACGCTGCACAAGCCACCCCAACTTGTAGTAGTGGGTTTCGATTTATGCTTCGAGATATATGGCCGTGTATCGTTTTTGTTTAAAATAAAACAGATAAGGTGGTACACGGTTGTATCTCGCAAACCGTGAGTCGAAACTCATTTTTTACAAGTTGGGGTGGCTTGGACTACTTGAATTCGACCTTGTTGCAAAGTTTTATAAATTTTGGATGTCATTTGTGCGGTTTTGTCACGTTCCTCGCATGAAGTAACTGACTTAGAAATTTTTTAGTGCGGTTAGACTAGAAAACCATCCAAACGAACTTCAAAAAATACGAATTTTTGCGAGTAGCTTGGACTCACGCAGCACAAGCCACCCCAACTTGTAGAAGTGAGTTTCGACTAACAGTTCGAGAGATACTGCCGTGTGTCGCTTTCGCTTGAAAAGAACCCAAATAAAGCGATATATGGCCGTATCTCTCCAATCGTGAGTCGAAACTCACTTCTACAAGTTGGGGTTGCATGTGCTAGGTGATTTCCAGCAAGGTGCAAAGTTTTATAAATTTTGGATACCGTTTGTGTGGTTTCGTCACGTTCCTTGCATTAAAAGTAAATGACTTAGAAAGCGTTTAGTGCGGTTAGATTAGAAAATCCTTCAAACAACTCCAAAAAATAAAAAACTTTGCGACTAGGATTGTCTCACGTAGCACAAGCCATCCCAACTTGTAGAAGTGAGTTTCAACTCAATGTTCGAGAGATCCAAAAGCGATACACGGCCGTATCTCTCAAACCGTGAGTGGAAACTCACTTCTACAGGTTGAGGTGGCTTGTGCTAGGTGAGAGCAACCTACTCACAAAATTTCGTATTTTTTGAAGGCCATTTGGAAGGTTTTCTAGTATAAACGTACTAAAAAATTTTCAACTTTATTTACTTCTTATGCGTGGAACGTAAGAAAACCGTACAAACGTCATCTAAAATTTATAGAACTTTCCACTTTGCTTGGATTCACCTAGCACTAGCCACTCCAACTTGTAGAAGTTAGTTTCGACTCACGGTACGGGAGATACGGCAGCGTACTGCTTTATTTAAGTTTTTTACAACCTAAATCGATACACTCGCGTATCTCTCGAACCGTGAGTTGAAAGTCACTTCTATAAGTTGGGATGGCTTGTGCTAGGTGAGACCAACCTACTCGCAAAGTTTCGTATTTTTTGGAACCCGTTTGGTGAATTTTCTTGTCTAAACGCATTAAAAATTTCTAACTTTATTTACTTCTAATGCGAAGAACGTGAGAAAATCGCACAATGGCATCCAAAATCTATAAAACATTGTAAATCGGTTGTATTACCTATCACAGGCCATCTTAACTTGTAGAAGTGAGTTACGACACGGTTCGAGAGATATGGCCGTGGATCGTTTTATTTGGGTTTTTACAACCAAAAGCGATACACGCACGTATCTTTCGAACCGTGAATCGAAAATCACTTCTACAAGTTAGGGTGGCTTGTGCAAGGTGAGACCAACCTACTCACAAAGTTTCGTATTTTTTGGAACCTGTTTGGAGGGTTTTCTAGTCTAAATGCACTAAAAATTTTCTAAGTTTAATTACTTATGCGAGGAACGTGAGAAAACCACACAAACGGTATCCAAAATTTATAGAACCGTGAGTCGAAACTCACTTCTACAAGTTGGGATGGATTGTGCTACGTGAGATCATCCTAGTTGCAAAGTTTCGTATTTTTTGGAGGTGGTTTGAAGGGTTTTTTAGTGTAACCGCACTAAACGCTTTCTAAGTCATTTACTTCTAATGCGAGGAACGTAAGAAAAACCGCACAAGCGGCATCCAAAATTTATAAAACTTTGCAACTTGCTTGAATTCACCAAGCACAAGCATCCCCAACTTGTAGAATTGAGTTTCGACTCACGGTTGGAGAGATACAGCCGTATATCGTTTTATTTGGGTTCTTTTCAAGCGAAAGCGATTCATGCCCATATCGCTCAAACCGTGAGTCAAAACTAATCTCTACAAGTTGGGGTTGCTTGAGCTACGTGAGACCATTTTAGTCGCAAAATTTCGTATTTTTTGGAGGTCGTTTGAAGGGTTTTCTAGTATAGCCGGACTAAACGCTTTCTAAGTCATTTACTTCTAATGCGAGGAATGTGAGAAAACCGCACAAACGGCATTCAAAATTTATAAACTTTGCAACTTGCATGAATTCACCTAGCACAAGCCACCCCAACTTGTAGAAATAAATTTTGACTCACGGTTTGCGAGATATCGCCGTGTACCGCTTTATTTGTTTTTTTTTATACCAAAAGGAACACTCAGTCGTATCTCTCGAACCGTTAGTCGAAACTCACTTCTACAAGTTGGGGTGGCTTGTTCTGCATGAGCCCAACCTACTCGAAAAATTTTGTATTTTTTGAAGTTCGTTTGGATGGTTTTTTCGTCTAACCGCACTAAAAAAATTCTAAGTCAATTACTTCCTCATGTGAGGAACATGACTAAACCGCACAAATGACATTCAAAATTTATAAAACTTTGCAACTATGTCGAATTCACGTAGCGCAAGCCACCCCAAATTGTAGAAGTAAGTTTCGATTCACGATTTGCGAGATACAACCGTGTACCGCTTTATTTGGTTGTTTTAAAACAAAAAACGGTACACGGCTGTATAGCTCGAACTGTGAATCGAAACCCACTTCTACAAGTTATGGCGGCTTGTGCTGCGTGAGACCAACCTACTCGCAAAGTTTTGTATTTTTTGGAGGCCATTTGCAAGATTTTCTATTGTAACCGCACTAAAATATTTGTAATTATTTTCTTATAAATCGAACGTAAAAAATCAATACAGATAAAACGAAATTAGTAAGACAAATATTTCTACATTTACAAATTTTTAAAGTCTTTGGTCACATGAATATATTAATCATAAATGTTGATTTTTTTGGGGGACTTGAATATATTAAAAGTCTTCCAAATTCTACATCTACAAATTACTAAGACAGCGAATTTTTGAGGCACTTGAATATATTAAAAATCTTCACAATTTTACATCTACAAATTACTTAGGCAAAGAATTTTTTTGGCACTTTCTAAATAATTTACTATGGAAAAATTAAAAAATCAACATAATTAAGACTAATAAGGCAAAGAATTAGTCAATACCTTACAAAATAACGCCGAATTTGGCCAATAGTTCAATTTGTGGCCGAACTAGGGTTTTGAATTACTTTCGATATAGATATTGGGAGAAAGAGATTGTATGAGAATGGAAGAAGAGGAGCAAACGGAGCCGCAAACGGAGGAGCAAACAGAGAAGTTGGAGCAAACGAAGGAGTTTGGAATAGGGTTGGGGTTCTTGGGTTTGCTTTCGGCCAAAAAACGAAATAGAGAGTGGGGAGAGATCGAGGAGGTAGAACTGTATACAGATCTAAAATTCGAACTTTGCCTTAACCTGTCCTTGGCAACGACGGGTTGAGGCAATATTTTTAAATAAAATTTAGCCTTAACTCACCGTGGCCAATGACGGGTTAAGGCTATATTTTATTAAAATCAACGTTCGCACGGGTCTGTGCACATATACCCGTTTGCAACCGAAGAAGCCTGTATATATGTATATATATTACACGAGTATTAAGACAAAACATGTCTTTAGATTTTCATTCATATCCATAACAGCTTTAAGTAGGTTTTTACAACACCCAAAATATTTACTAAACACAAAACATTTCGGCTTTTACAAAACACAAAAGTTTCACAAAGCATTCATCTTGATTCTACTCCTTCCGACCATTCTCAACAGTACCTGTTCCTCTCTGATGCTGCCCCAGTTGTGCCTGCAGCGGGGCCACCTGATTCTGCCATTTTTCGTGTTTCTTTTTAAGGCGTAGTATTTTATAGCGATATTTGATCTTTAGCTGGTGCAGTTTTTGGGATGCCTTAATTTTGGATTTTCTAAGTTTGGTTTATTCCTTGTCGAAGAGGAGCTGCTTCTTGTTGATTTCGTACACTTGTTCTTCGAGCTTGCTTGTTTTCCACTTATGCATATACATATGATGCCACATTGCAGTGATTCTATTCTGGGTCGTACTCTGCGACACAGTCGACGAGTTGCTTCGTCGTGGTATAGCTCGGGGAACGAGCTGCTCTAAACTAATCGGTTAATTGGGAGAACCTATAGGCGGTGGGGTGAGAGGTGTCTTGATTTCCATAGGCTATTCTTCTTCTGGCCCTCTCTCTTCTTTAGGTTCTTCCTCAGGTTCTTCTTCTTCCTCACGTTGTACTTCCTCTTCTAAGAAGCCATCAAGGATCGGTATACAATTATCAACCATCCTGCATTGAGCAAAATACGGGAATTACTACTGCTTACGACTACTACTACTACTGCCTACTACTACTACTACTACTACTACTGTCTACTACATGAGCTTTTTCTACAATCCCTTCTACTGCTTGTGACTACTGTAAGTAGTCATGTCTACATTAATTATGATGAGAGGTCACAAGCTAATTAAACCATACTAACTAATTTAAGTTTACAATGCTGAGAGTTTTATTCTTTACTATTATTACACATATTCTTACAAGCAATTAGTTACTTATCTTGGATGGAACATGAGTTGTAACTATTTCACACACATATATAACATATTTCACTCACATATAATATATGGTAATTCAACCATTTCAAGCCAAATTTTAAACAATTGATTAATTAGTCCAAGACTAGAATATGATTAGTAAGCAAGCATTCAATAATACCAATTCTATTTCTTTTCTTGCTATGTTCATTTTATACAAACTAAAGTATTTAATACTTTTAATCAGTATCATATTAACAAGAATAACTAATTATAACAAGCATATCTTCTAACATAATTTTACTACTTTCAATCCACAACATTATCAAGCATAAATTCTATATAAAAAAATCACAACAAATAATCAAGAGGTAAAGGAAAAATACTCACTTTCTTCTTAGTTCTTTCTCCTCCTTGCTTCAAGTTGCTTCCTTTACTCAGCTTATGCTTCTCAATAGCTTTTAGAACTCTAGAAATATATATATATATATATATATATATATATATATATATATAGGGAAAGGATCGGTTAAGCACTCCTCTAGTGCTCACCGCGATATATATAGGGAAAGGATCGGTTAAGCACTCCTCTAGTGCTCACCGCGTGTGCCTTCGGGCGTTCATATCGAAAATCCGAACCGTTCACATTGATCTACACATCTAAATTAGTCTAAATATGTCAAATCAAATCATTTGAAATTCATTTGCCCATTCATTGAAGTGTTACAAAATTGTATGGCTGAAAATCATTGTTTTTATAGTCACATGATGGATGGGCAAATGAATTTCAAATGATTTGATTTGACATATTTAGACTAATTTAGATGTGTAGATCAATATGAACGGTTCGGATTTTCGATATGAACGCCCGAAGGCCTAGTGTTCACGCGGTGAGCACTAGAAGAGTGCTCAACCGATCCTTTCCCTATATATGTATATATATATATATATATATATATACATATATAGGGAAAGGATCGGTTGAGCACTCTTCTAGTGCTCACCGCATGAACACTAGGTATATATATATACATATATAAGGAAAGGATCGGTTAAGCACTCTTCTAGTGCTCACCGCATGAACACTAGGCGTTCGAGCGTTCATATCGAAAATCCGAACCGTTCACATTGATCTACACATCTAAATTAGTCTAAATATGTAAAATCAAATCAATTGAAATTCATTTGCCCATCCATTGAAGTGTTACAAAATTGTATGGCTGAAAATCATCGTTTTTTATAGTCACATGATGGATGGGCAAATGAATTTCAAAATGATTTGATTTTACATATTTAGACTAATTTAGATGTGTAGATCAATGTGAACGGTTCGAATATTTGATATGAACGCCCAAAGGCCTAGTGCACACGCCATGTGCACTAGAGGAGTGCACAACCGAAACTTTCCATATATATATATATATATATATATATATATAAGGATGCTTAGAGTATGGCAGATAGGAAAAGAATAGAAGAAAGTTTAGGCTAGGGTTTATTATAAGAGAAGTAGGGTTTTGAAAATAGAGAAAAGTTTATGCATACATATAGTAGAACAAGAACTCGTTTGACTTTTCAAATTAATTCTTACTTCCAATATATATTAACTACTCTAACAGAACTCGTGCATCTCTTTCTCAACCTCTCTAGTTTCTTACTTCCTATGTACATTTTCCAAAATTTCAAACTTTGCATATTTTTGACTTTTTCAAATTTATCCATTGCTATTTTGCTTTTTTCGAAATTTTCTTCACCATGATAGATTTGTCGAACTTTATAGGATTACCTACTTGCGGGTTGACTTATTTTTAAACTTCATCCTCCCTCCACCAATTATCCTTATAAACTACTCTTTTATCTTACATTCTTCAATATTATGTTTTGCAACTTTCTTAATGCCTTAAATTTTTTTCGTATTTATTTTCTTCCTCCAAAACATATGATATTTTTCGAGGTACTATGTATGATATGAATAATTTCAATTTCTTCTGTGAGGGCCCTGATACTCCATATAGCTTATCTAATTTTTACTTTCTCGGAAAAGATTTAAATAAGCATCTCTTTACTTTGCTACTTATCTATTTCTATTTGTGCTTCATAGCATAAAAGTTTGCCAAGCTTTATAACTTTTTAAAGAAAAAATTTAATGACACAAGAAACCAATATCGTGTATGTTGTTCACAACTTTTCGAATTTCTTATGTAACTTATCCAAAGTTCTAAACCTAATGTCTTCTATAGCATTTTTAAACTCATTATTTTCCATCTTGTGTCGGGCCTGCGCATTTCAAAATTTTCTTTCCTACAACACTTGTCGAACATTATGAGAATTCCTTGTTGTGTTGGCTAATTTTTAAACATATCGTTCTGCCACCACTTCTCCTTAATAACTACTCTAGCCGATCTCGTGCATGTCTTTCTCAACCTCTCCAGTTTCTTTGTTACTTTGTACATTATCCAAGCTTGTCTTTTTCAAATTCATTCTTTGCTGTTTATCGTTTTTCATAATTTTCTTCACCATCATACAATTGTCGAACCATATAGGAATACCTCCTTGCAAGTTGACTTATTTTTGAATTTCGTCATCCCCCACCTATTAACCGTATTGACAAACCCAATCATTTTACATTCTTCAATATTTTGATTTGCAACTTTCTTAATGCCTTGAATTTTTTACATATCTATTTTATTTCTCAAAAAACATATTATATTTTTCGACGCACTAAGTATGATATGAATAATTTCAATTCTTCTATGAGGGCCTCGATATCCCATCTAGCTTATCTAATTTTTACATTCTCAGAAAAGATTTAAACTAGCATCTCTCTCTACTTTTCTACCTATTTATTTCTGTTTGTGCTTCATAGAATAAAAGCTTGCCAAGCTATATTACTTTTTAAAGAGAAATTTTAATGCCACGAGTAACCTATATTGTGTATGTTTTTCACAACTTCTTGTGTTTCTTATGTAAATTTTCTACAATTCTAAACCTACTGTCTCTTCTATGGAATTTTTGGGCTCATTATTTTCCGTCTTGCGTAGGGCCTGCGTATTTCAAAATTTTCTTCCCTACAACACTCGTCAAACATTGTGAGAATTCCTTATTGTGTTGACTAATTTTTAAACCTAATGTTCCAGCACCTATTCTCCTTAATAACTACTCTAGCCGATCTCGAGCATGTTTTTCACAACCTCTCTAGTTTCTTAGTTACTTTGTACATTATCCAAAATTTCAAACTTTGCTTCTCGTTTTACTTTTTCAAATTCATTCTTGGCTTTTTACCGTTTTTCATAAATTTCTTCTCCATCAAACAGTTGTCGAACCATATAGGAATTCCTCCTTGCAGGTTCACTTATTTTTGAACTTCATCATCCCACCACCTATTGTCCTTATTGACAAACCCTATCTTTACATTCTTCAAGATTTTGTTTTGCAACTTTCTTAAAGCCTTGATTTTTTCCAAATCTATTATATACCTCAAAAAAAATATTATATTTTTCGATGCACTGTGTATGATATGAATAATTTCAATTCATTCTGTGAGGGCCCCGATATTCCATCTAGCTTATCTAATTTTTACTTTCTCAGAATTGATTTAAACTATCATCTCTCTCTACTTATCTACCAATCTATTTCTATTTGTGCTTCATAGCTTAAAATTTCGCGAAGCTTTATTACTTTTTAAAGAAATTTTTTAAAGACACGAGTAACTTTTTCACAACTTCACGAGTTTCTGATGTAAATTATCCAAAATTCTAAACCTAATCTCTTCTATGGCATTTTTAGACTCATTATTTTCCATCTTGCGTAGGGCTTGCGTATTTCAAAGTTTTCTTTCCTACAACACCTGTCGAACATTATGAGAATTCCTTATTGTGTTGACTAATTTTAAAACATATCATTCTGCCACCAATTCTCCTTGTTAATTACTCTAGTCGATCTCGTGCATGTCTTTTACAACCACTATAGTTTCTTACTTGCTATGTACATTATCCAAATATTCAAACATTGCATCTCGTTTGACTTTTTCAAATTCATTTTTTGCTTTTAATCGTTTTTCATAATTTTCTTTACCATGGTACATTTGTCGAATCATATAGGAATACCTCCTTGCGGGTTGACTTTATTTTTAAACTTGATCATCCCATCCCTAATTATCCTTATTAACTACTGTATTATCTTACATTCTTGAATGTTATGTTTTGCAACATTCTTGATGTCTTGAATTTTTTACATATCTATTTTTTCTTCGTTCGAAACATGATATTTTTTGACGTAATATGAGTGATATGAATATTTTCAATTCCGTCTGTGAGGGCCCCGATACTTCTTCTAGCTTATCTAATTTTTACTTTCTCAGAAAAGATTTAAACCAACATCTCTCTCTACTTTGATACCTATATATTTTTATTTGTCCTTCATAACGCAAAAGATTGCCTAGCTCTATTACTTTTTAATGAAAATTTTTAATGCCACAAGTATACTATAACGTGTATGTTTTTCACAACTTCACGAGTGTCTTGTGTAATTTATCCAAAGTTCTAAACCTAATGTCTTCTATGGCATTTTTAGACTCATTATTTTCCATCTTGCGTTGGGCGTGCGCATTTCAAAATTGTCTTCCCTACAATACGTGTTGAACTTTATGAGAATTCTTTATTGTTTTGGCTAATTTTTAAACCTATCGTTCCGCAACCAATTCTCCTTGTTTACTACTCGAAACGATCTCGTGCATGTCTTTTACAACCTCGCTTGTTTCATACTTCTTATGTACCTTTTCCAAAATTGCAAACTTTGCATCTTGTTTGACTTTTTCAAATTCATTCTTTGCCATTTATCGTTTTTCATAATTTTCTTCCCCATGATACATTTCTCAGACCATAAAGGAATACCTCCTTGCAGGTTGACTTATTTTTGAACTTCATCATGCCACCTCCAATTAGTCTTATTAATTACTATATTATCTTTCATTCTTCAAGATTACGTTTTGCAACTTTCTTAATGACTTGAATTTTTTAAATATCTATTTTATTCCTTAAAACATATGATTTTTTCGACGCATTTTGTATGATATTAATAACTAGGTTTGCCCATTGACACGTGCCTACAACACGTCTTCGGAACGGTGCACCTGCTCTGATTATATAAAATAGTTTTAGAGGTTCAGAAAATTAATTGAAGTAGGAAACATATTAGTATACAAGGAAGCAGCATATCTACCTTTAAGCTCAACCATCGCTTTCTTGATCATTAACTTGAACTTACTTGGACATATTATATAAGGAAGCAACATATCTACCTTTAAAGCTCAACCATCACCTTCTTGATCTTTAGCTCGAACTTACTTGGAATGCATGGAGTTTGTTAGAAACACTGTATAGAGTTTTTTTAAACTATAACATCACTTTTAGATGTTTGTAATAGTTATGCAAGGACATGATCATATAGGTTTTATAAAGCTTATTCTAATCCCATAATCACTAATGAGCATGTCTAAATACACTGGTAACCAAAGTGCAGATGTGAAGGTATCTACAATCCCAATAATCAGAACTTTTTTTTGTCTGAGACTCAAATTGCAATTGAAATATCTCTTATTATTATTTGAACCAAAATGTAATACATGAAGTTCTCAAAACTCTAATCCAAGCTAATCGTTTCTTTTATCTCCACTTTGTCTCCCCATTACACCTTTATAAAAATAAACAAAATGGATCAATAACAAATTTACTTTACCAATCTTTCTTGAGTGGAGAGTTTGCACCAATCACTGGTAAACTCCAGTCATCTCAACTTTATATATCCAAACATACACTAAAAGTTCTAATATGTTATGTTATCCATAATTTCTTATAACCAGTGAAGGGAAACAATTCACAATAGTATATTTTCTTGTAGTAAAAAAATTAATGCTGCATATTCAAGTTATTTTAGGTTGCTGATCAGCTTAGCTTACCTGTCCTGCTATGGTATGGAAGACCAAATTGAGGACACCAAATAATCCGTCTCTCACTTGCGTACACCTTAAATCAAGACCAATAAAAAACTCCTCAAATAAATCACCAAATAAAATTTTTTTAAACCCAAAAATAAAAACAATCATACCTCTCTGAACTTGGATCTCATGCACACACAATATTCAAGTGAAAGTTATACTCTCACTCGAATATCGGCAGGCCTTTCCCTACTCCGCCAGAGACTGAGAGTTATACTCCACTCATTGTTCATATGGATAACTTAGAACATTAACGTACTCATAAGGGTCCATTCCCCTAGATTTCAACATCTTTATCACTAAATCTCAGAAATCAACAGTCGAGACTGTACTGCACGTGTCCCAGATGAGACGCAGTCGCACGTGTCCCCTGACAGGTGTGTACACTCTCAACTAGTACCTGTCCTTATTTTATTGGTCATGCAATCTTATTAACATTTGTTGTCCTTTATTTCCTATTTACTTTATTCTTATTCTTAACATATTCTACTTAGTTTTTTATTTAATGATAGTTGGAAACTAGGTAATTTAATCCTAGATCCAAAAGTTAGTCTTGTCTTACAACAAGTTATCTAACTAGATAACTTGAGTATGGAATCGATTCGATTATCAAATTAAGCTAAGAGTTGGTTTAAACTAGTACTTAATGTACATTTACTTATATGTATAACAAAGAGCACTTAGCGCACTAGATATCACCATATGCATATACTTATGCATACTACCACCATATGCATATACTTATGCATACTTGCTTAATAAAGTCTTTAATGCCTACAATCTTTTCTGTACTTTACTACTTCGACTTTGAATTAATACTTCTACCAAGCATTACTAACTAACAAGTAGTCTTCTATTGCCATGAATCACTATGGATTGCTATAAGCTAACTAAACAACATATTATCTAGGCATTTGTTTCCACAATTTTCCATTAAATTTTCTTATACAGAATCCTATACAAAACCTAATATAGGTAATTATTAATACCCTCGTTGTGCATTTGTCAAACAATTTGTCAAACATTTGTCAAACAATTTAGGAATACCTCCTTGCGGGTTGACTTATTTTAAACTTCATCATCCCATCCCCAATTATCCTTATTAACTATTACATTATGTAAGATATTGACTAATTCTTTGCCTTATTAGTCTTAATTGTGTTGATTTTTCAATTTATCCATAGTAAATTATTTAGAAAGTGCTCAAAAAATTCTTTGCCTAGGTAATTTGTAGATGTAAAAATTGTGAAGACTTTTAATATATTCAAGTGCCCCAAAAATTCGTTGTCTTAGCAATTTGTAGATGTAGAATTTGGAAGACATTTAATATATCCAAGTCCCCAAAAAAATCTACATTTATGATTAATATATTCAAGTACCCAAAGACTTTAAAAATTTGTAAATGTAGAAATATTCGTCTTACTAATTTAGTTTCATCTGTATTGATTTTTCACGTTTGATTTATACGAAAATAATTACAAATGTTTTAGTGCGGTTACAATAAAAAATCTTGCAAACGACCTCCAAAAAATATGAAACTTTGCGAGTATGTTGGTCTCACGCAGCACAAGCCACCCAAACTTGTAGAAGTGGGTTTCTATTCATGGTTTGAAATATACGGCCGTGTATCGTTTTGGGTTTAAAAAAATTAAATAAAGCGGTACACAGTTGTATCTCGCAAACCGTGAGTCGAAACTCACTTCTACAAGTTGGGGTGGCTTGCGCTACGTGAATTCGACCTAGTTGCAAAGTTTTATACATTTTGGATGTCATTTGTGCGGTTTTATCACGGTCCTCGCATGAAGAAGTAATTGACTTTGAAATTTTTTAGTGCGGTTAGACTAGAAAACCATCCAAACGAACTTTAAAAAATACGAAATTTTGCGAGTAGGTTGGACTCACACAGCACAAGCCACCCTAACTTATAGAAGTGAGTTTCGACTAATAGTTCGAGTGATACCGCCGTGTGTCGCTTTTGGTTTAAAAAAAACCAAATAATGTGGTACGCGGCCGTATCTCGCAAACCGTGAGTCGAAACTTACTTCTACAATTTGGGGTGGCTTGTGCTTAGGTGAATTCAAGCAAGTTGCAAAGTTGTATAAATTTTGGATGCCGTTTGTGCGGTTTTCTCACGTTTCTCGCATTAGAAGTAATTAATGACTTAGAAAGCGTTTAGTGCGGTTATACTAGAAAATTCTTAAAACGACCTCTAAAAAATACGAAATTTTGCGAATAGGATGGTCTCACCAGCTCCAGCAACCCCAACTTGTAGAGGTTAGTTTTGACTCACGGTTTGAGAGATACGAGAATGCATCGCTTTCGTTTGAAAAGAACCCAAATAAAGAGATATACGGCCGTATCTTTCCAACCGTGAGTCGAAACTCACTTCTACAAGTTGGGGTTGCTTGTGATAGGTGAATTCAAGCAAGTTGCAAAGTTTAATAAATTTTGGGTTTCGTTTGTGCGATTTTTCTCACGTTCCTCGCATTAGAAGTAAATGACTTAGAAAGCGTTTAGTGCGGTTAGACTAGAAAACCTTCAAACAACCTCCAAAATACGAAACTTTTCGATTAGGATGGTCTCACGTAGCACAAGCCATCCCAACTTGTAGAAGTGAATTTCGACTACGGTTTGAGAGATACGTGCGTGTAT
Organism: Hemerocallis citrina; assembly: GCA_017893485.1. Lineage (NCBI taxonomy): Eukaryota > Viridiplantae > Streptophyta > Magnoliopsida > Asparagales > Asphodelaceae > Hemerocallis > Hemerocallis citrina. The sequence goes on from CM030358.1 coordinate 82,992,220, forward strand.
CGCTTTTGGTTGTAAAAAAACATAAATAAAGCGATACGAGGCCGTATCTCTCGAACCGTGAGTGGAAACTCACTTCTGCAAGTTGGGATGGCTTTGTGCTAGGTGAATTCAAGGAAGCTGCAAAGTTTTATAAATTTTGGATGCCGTTTGTAGGGTTTTCTCTCATTCCTCGCATTATAAGTAATTAAACTTAGAAATTTTTTAGTGCGTTAAGACTAGAAAACCCTCCAAACGGGTTCCAAAAAATACGAAATTTTGCGAGTAGTTTGGTTTCACCTAGCACAAGCCACCCCAACTTGTAGAAGTGAGTTTCGATTCACGGTTCGAGAGATACGTACGTGTATCGCTTTTGGTCGTAAAAATCCCAAATAAAGCGATCCACGACCATGTCTCTCGAAGCGTGAGTCGAAACTCACTTCTACAAGTTGGGATGACTTGTGGTAAAAGCGTGAGTCTAAACTCACTTCTACAAGTTGGGATGACTTGTGGTAGATGAATTCAACCGATTTACAAAGTTTTATAAATTTTGGATGCCGTTTGTGCCGTTTTTTCATGTTCCTCGCAAAAGAAGTAAATAAAGTTAGAATTTTTTTAGTGCGTTTAGACTAGAAAATCCTCCAAACGGGTTCCAAAAAATACGAAACTTTGCGAGTAGGTTGGTCTCACGTAGCACAAGCCATCCCAATTTGTAAAAGTGACTTTCGACTCACGGTTCGAGAGATACGGGCGTGTATTGGTTTAGGTTGTAAAAAACTCAAATAAAGTGATACACGGCCGTATCTTTCGTACCGTGAGTTGAAACTCACTTCTCTACAACTGGGGTGGCTTGTGGTAGGTGAATCCAAGCAAGGTCGAAAGTTTTATAAATTTTAGATGCTATTTGTGCGGTTTTCTCACATTCCTCCCATAAGAAGTAAATAAAGTTAGAAATCTTTTAGTGCATTTATGTTAGAAAACTCTCCAAATAGCTTTCAAAAAATACGAAACTTTGTGAGTAGGTTGGTCTCACCTAGCACAAGCTACCCCAACTTGAAGAAGTGAGTTTTCACTCACGGTTCGAGAGATATGACCGTGTATCGCTTTATTTGTGTTTTTTACAACCAAAAGCGATACACGCCCATATCTCTCGATCCGTGAGTCGAAACTCACTTTTACAAGTTGGGATGGTTTGTGCTACGTGAGACCATCCTAGTCACAAAGTTTCGTATTTTTTGGAGGTTGTTTGAAGTGTTTTCTAGTCTAACCGCCTTAAATGCTTTCTAAGTCATTTACTTATAATGCGGGGAACGTGAGAAAACCGCACAAACGGCATTCAAAATTTATAAAACGTTGCAACTTGCTTGAATTCACCTAGCACAAGCAACCCCAACTTGTAAAAGTGAGTTTCAACTCTCAGTTGGAGAGATACGGCTGTATATCGCTTTATTTGGGTTCTTTTCAAGCGAAAGAGGTGTATGCACGTATCTCTCAAACCGTATGTTTAAACTAACCTCTACAAGTTGGGGTTGCTTGAGCTACGTGAGACCATCATAGTTGCAATATTTCGTATTTTTTGGAGGTCGTTTGAAGTGTTTTTCTAGTATAACCGCAGTGAACGCTTTCTAAGTCATTTACTTCTAATGCGAGGAACGTGAAAAAACCGCACAAACGACATCCAAAATTTATAAAACTTTGCAAATTGCTTGAATTCACCTAGTACAAGCCATCTTAACTTGTAGAAGTTTCGACTCACGGTTTGCGAGATACGGCCGTGTACCGCTTTATTTGATTTTTTTAAACCAAAAGTGCCACGACCGTATCTCTCGAACCGTTAGTCGAAACTCACTTCTACAAATTGGGGTAGCTTGTGCTGTGTGAGTCCAACCTACTCACAAAATTTCGTATTTTTTGAAGTTCGTTTGGATGGTTTTCTAGTCTAACCGCACTAAAAAAATTCTAAGTCAATTACTTATTCATGCGAGAAACGTGACAAAACCGCACAAATGACATCCAAAATGTATAAAACTTTGCAACTAGGTCGAATTCACGTAGCGCAAGCCACCCCAACTTGTAGAAGTGAGTTTCGACTCACGGTTTGCTAGATACAACCATGTATCGCTTTAGTTGATTATTTTAAACCCAAAATGATACATGGCCGTATATTTCGAACCGTGAATCGAAACCCACTTCTACAAGTTGGGGTGGCTTGTGCTGCGTGAGACCAACATACTCGCAAAGTTTCGTATTTTTTGGAGGTCGTTTGCAAGATTTTCTATTGTAACCGCACTAAAAACATTTGTAATTATTTTCGTATAAATCGAACGTGAAAAATCAATACAGATAAAACAAAATTAGTAAGACGAATATTTCTACATTTACAAATTTTTAAAGTCTTTGGGCACTTGAATATATTAATCATAAATGTAGAATTTTTTGGGGACTTGGATATATTAAATGTCTTCCGAATGCTACGTCTACAAATTGCTAAGACAACGAATTTTCGGGGCACTTGAATATATTAAAAGTCTTCACAATTTTTACATCTACAAATTACCTAGGCAAATAATTTTTTGAGCACTTTCTAAATAATTTACTATGGATAAATTGAAAAATCAACACAATTAAGACTAATAAGGCAAAGAATTAGTCAATATCTTACATAATAACTCCGAATTTAGCCAATAGTTCGATTTGTGGCCGAACTAGGGTTTTGATTTGCTTTCGATGTAGATATTGACAGAGAGATTGTATGAGAATGGATGAGGAGGAGCAAACGGAGAAGTTTGGAATAGGGTTGGGGTTCTTGGGTTTGCTTTTGGCCAAAAAACAAAATAGAGAGTGGGGACAGATCTAAAATTCGAACTTTGCCTTAACCCGTCCTTGGCAACAATGGGTTAAGGCAATATTTTAAAAAAAAATTTAGCCTTAACCCGCCGTTGCCAACGACGGGTTAAACGCTAAATTTTATAAAAAAATATATGGACGGTCCACATCAATGTTCGCACGGGCCTGTGGACACAGACCTGTTTGCAACCGAAGAAGCCTCTATATATATATGTATTACACAAGTATTAAGACAAAACATGTCATTAGATTTTCATTCATATCCATAACATCTTTAAGTAGGTTTTTACAACACCCAAAACATTTACTAAACACAAAACATTTCAGTTTTTACAGAACACAACATTTACAGAGCATTCATCTTGATTCTACTCCTACCGACCATTCTCAACAGGACCTGTTCCTCTCTGACGCTGCCCTAGTTGTCCCTGCAGCTGGGCCGCCTGATTCTGCAATTTTTTGTGTTTCTCTTCATGGCGTAGTGTTTTATAGCGATATTTGATTTTTAGCCGGTGCAGTTTTTGGAACACCTTAATTTTGGATTTTCTAGGTTTGGTTAATTCCTTGTCGAAGAAGAGCTACTTCCTCTTAATTCCGTACACTTCTTCTTCGAGCTGGCTTGTTTTCCACTTATGCATATACATATGACGCCACAATGCAGCGATTCTATTTTTGATCCTACTCTGCGACATAGTCGGTGAGTTGCTTCGTTGTGGTATAGCCCGGGAAACGAGCTGCTCTAAACTAATCGGTTAATCGCGGTGGGGTGAGGAGTGTCTTGATTTCCATAGGCTCTTCTTCTTCTTTCGGCCCTCCCTCTTCTCCAGGTCCTTATTCTTCCTCAGGTTCTAATTCCTCTTCTAAGAAGCCATCAAGGATCGATATACCATTATCAACCATCCTGCATGGAGCAAAATACGGGAATTAGTTCAGATATAGGAAGAAATCAAAATCATAAGTTGTAAAATGCAACCCTATGACTTACGATTATTCCATAATCTAAACTAAACCCGACGCTAGAGGGAGCTCAAAGTCCAATTTCTTGCTATGTTTGTACTACTCTTTGAAGCAAGCTCTGATACCACTTTGTAACGCCCCGAGATTCACATACAGAAAACTCGTGACACAACCCAAGATCATTACTTCAAATGAGTACATAACACAGAAAAGAAATTGTAGGAAATTTAAAACTTACATTGTTCAGGAATTTTTTTACTTTCCACGGCCCAAAACTCTATTGTTCACACTATCTATCCTACAAACCAACTGTGGGCACGTCAGTTGAATACAGCTGACGCAAAACGGATAAAAACCGCAATTTCCTAATCCTCGACAAACAACCTGAAAGCAGAAAGAAAGAAATGTGGAAATCATGTAATAGGGGTGTTGGTGTATGTTATGACCTAGGATCTAATGCACAATTCAAATGCACACAATGCTGTTATTATAATGTATACTTGATTCGGAAATATATGCATCACATACTACATATATCCTAGTCAAGTTTGAGCGTACTTCAGATCATAGGGTTCACTCCATCTCAATGCAAACCTAGTCTTGTACTTCTTCCTATTCCTGACATTTATTTAGTAACTGGTAGAGCTGCAGTAAATACGGTCTATTCCGTCTACTGCATCGGATCGGTGGTTTTTCTCCCCTCCCAAAAGTCGGTAATCACCCCGAGCTATTGGAATCAGTGGTCTCTCTCTACTCCGCCGGCCGGTGGTCTCACTCCACTCCTGACAGGCTGGTGATCATTCAGCCCAACTGCAGTCCTGTCGAAACCACACCCGGACTGTACCATAAGTTTTCTGAACATAGGGCGAATCGGGAGGTATTTCCCTACTCCGCCAGAGACTGAGAGTTATACTCTAGCTCATTGTTTATATGGATAACTTAGAACATAAACGTACTCATAAGGGTCCATTTCCCTAGATTTCGACATCTCTATCACTGAATCTTAGAAATCAACAGTTGAGACTGTACTGCACGTGTTCCAGATGAGACGTCGCACGTGTCCCCTTGACAGGTGAGTACACTCCCAACTAGTGCATGTCCTTATTTTATTGGTCATGCGATCTTATTAACATTTGTTGTCCTTTATTTCCTATTTAATTTATTCTTATTCTTAACATATTTTACTTAGTTTCTTATTCAATGATAGTTGGTTACTAGGTAATTTAATCCTAGATCGAAATGTTAGTCTTGTCTTACAACAAGTTATGTAACTTGAGTATGGGATCGATTCGATTATCAGATTAAGCTAAGAGTTGGTTTAGCTACATGTCATCGACATATATCAAAACTAGTACTTAATGTATATTTACTTATATGTATAACAAAGGGCACTTAGTGCACTAGATATCACCATATGCATATACTTATGCATACTACCACCATATGCATATACTTATGCATACTTGCTTAATAAAGTCTTTAATGCCTACAATGATTTCTTTACTTTACTACTACTTTGAATTAATACTTCTACCAAGCATTACTAACTAACAAGTAGTCTTCTATTACCTTGAATCACTATGGATTGCTACAAGCTAACTAAACAACATATTATCTGGGCATTTGTTTCCACAATTTTCCATTAAATTTTCGTATACATAATCCTATACAAAACCTAATATAGGTAATTATTAAAACCATCATTGTGCATTTACTCATTTAGGATTATGAACTTAAATGTGAAGTTGTTCTATATGATTTTTCAAGGAGTTATCCTATTCACTTCTTTATTAATGTTTTGTAAACCTATTTAAGTTCACTACTACTATACTACTTTACTGCTACTACTACTACTGCTTACGACTACTACTACTACTGCCTACTACTACTACTACTATTGTCCACTACATGAGCTTTTTCTACAATCCCTTCTACTGCTTGTGACTACTGTAAGTAGTCATGTCTACATTAATTATGATGAGAGGTCACAAGCTAATTAAACCATACTAACTACTAATTTAAGTTTACAATGCTGACAGTTTTAATCTTTACTATTATTACACATATATTCTTACAAGCAATTAGTTACGTATCTTGGATAGGACATGAGTTGTAACTATTTCACACACATATATAACATATTTCACACACATAATATATATATGGTAATTCAACCATTTCAAGCCAAATTTTAAACAATTGATTAATTAGTCCAAGACTAGAACATGATTAGTAAGCAAACATTCAATAATACCAATTCTATTTCTTTTCTTGCTATGTTCATTTTATATAAACTGAAGTGTTTAATACTTTTAACTAATATCATATTAACAAGAATAACTAATTATAACAAGCATATCTTCTAACATAACTTTACTACTTTCAATCCACAACATTATCAAACATAACTTCTATATAAAAAAAATCACAAAAAATAATCGAGAGGTAAAGGAAAAATAACCACTTTCTTCTTAGTTCTTTCTCCTCCTTGCTTCAAGTTGCTTCCTTTACTCAGCTTATGCTTCTCAAACGCTTTTAGAACTATATATATATATATATATATATATATATATATATAGAGAGAGAGAGAGAGAGAGAGAGAGAGAGAGAGCTATATATATATATATATATATATATATATATATATATATATATATATATATAGAGAGAGAGAGAGAGAGAGAGAGAGAGAGAGAGAGAGAGCTTCGGTTGTGCACGGCGTGTGCACTAGGCCTTCGGGCATTCATATCGACGATCCGAACCGTTCACATTGATCTACACATCTAAATTAGTCTAATTATGTAAAGTCAAATCATTTGAAATTCATTTACCCATCCATCATGTGACTATAAAAAACAAATGATTTTCAGCCATACAATTTTGTAACACTTCAATGGATGGGCAAATGAATTTCAAATGATTTGAGTTTACATATTTCGAATAATTTAGATGTGTAGATCAATGTGAACGGTTCGGATCTTCGATATGAACGTCCGAAGGCTTAGTGCACACGCCGTGTGCACTAGAGGTAGTGTACAACCGAAGCTTTCCCTATATATATATATATATATATATATATATATATATATATATATATATATATATATATATATATATAAGGATGCTTAGAGTATGGCAGATAGGAAAAGAATAGAAGAAAGTTTAGGCTAGGGTTTATTATAATAGAAGTAGGGTTTTGAAAATAGTAGAACAAGAACTAAGTTTATACATATATATAGAGAAAAGGGTGAAGGGGGGCTGCTGTTTGCTGTCGGCCATCTGCAGAAAGGAAGAGAGAAAGAAGTGGAGTGTGGGTGTATGTGGAAGTCTTTTGGGAGCTTAGTGTCCCCCTTTTTTTACATTTAACTCCTCAAGCTTTATTTATTTACACTTAACTTTTAGATAACCATATTGGATTGGGCCTTAAGAAAAGAAATATTGGGCCGTTAAAAAGAAAGGATATCAAGTAAAAAAAATAATTAACCATATGGATATGCTAAACAAAACAAACATGGTAAGAATAAAAATAAAATAACCACATCAATGCATATACATATATATTTAATTTTTTTTCGTTGTAAAAAAATGTTACATACTAGGGGTATTACAATTTAAACCAGCATCTCTTTTACTTTGCTTCCTTCTTATTTCTATTTGTGCTTCATTGCTTAATAGTTCGCCAAGCTATATTACTTTTTAAAGAAAAACTTTAATGACAATTTAAACCAGCATCTCTTTTACTTTGCTTCCTTCTTATTTCTATTTGTGCTTCATTGCTTAATAGTTCGCCAAGCTATATTACTTTTTAAAGAAAACTTTAATGACACGAGTAACCTATATCGTGTATGTTTTTCACAACTTCTCGAGTTTCTTATGTAAATTATCCAAAGTTTTAAACCTAATGTCTTCTATGGCATTTTTAGACTCATTATTTTCCATCCTGCGTAGGGCCTGCGTATTACAAAATTTTCTTCCTTACAACACTTGTCGAACATTATGTGAATTTCTTACTGTGTTGGTTAATTTTTAAGCATATCGTTCCGCCACCAATTCTTCTTATTAATTACTCTCCCCGTTCCTGTGCATGTCTTTCACAACCACTCTAGTTTCTTACTTGCTATGTACATTATCCAAAAATTCAAACTTTGCATCTCGTTTGACTTTTTCAAATTCATTCTTTGCTATTTGGCGTTTTTAATAATTTTCTTCACCATGGTACATTTGTCAAACAATTTAGGAATACTCCCTTGCGGGTTGACTTATTTTTAAACTTCATCAACCCATCCCGAATTATCCTTATTAACTACTATATTATTTTACATTCTTGAAGATTATGTTTTGCAACTTTCTTGATGCTTTGAACTTTTTACATGTCTATTTTCTTCGTCCAAAACATTAGATTTTTCGACGTACTATGAATGATATGAATATTTTCAATTCCTTTTGCGATGGCCCGAAACTCCATTTAACTTATCTTATTTTTACTTTCTCAGAAAAGATTTAAACCGACATCTCTTTCTACTTTGATACCTATATATTTTTATTTCTACGTCATAACGTAAAAGTTCGCCAAGCTCTATTACATTTTAAAGAAAAAATTTAATGCCACAAGAAACCTATAACATGTCTGTTTTTCACAACTTCACGAGTTTCTTATGTAAATTGTCCAAAATTCTAAACCTAATGTCTTCTATGGCATTTTTAGACTCATTATTTTCCATGTTGCGTAGGCATGCGTATTTAAAAACTTTCTTCCTTACAACACTTGTCGAATATTATGAGAATTCCTTATTGAGTTGGCTAATTTTTTAACTCATCGTTCCGCCACCAATTTCCTTTTTAACTACACTAACAAAACTCGTGCTTGTATTTCACAACCTCTCTAGTTTCTTACTTCCAGTATACATTTTCCAAAATTTCAAACTCTGCAACTCGTTTGACTTTTTCAAATTCATTCTTACTTCCAATATATATTAACTACTCTAACAGAACTCGTGCATGTCTTTCTCAACCTCTCTAGTTTCTTACTTCCTATGTACATTTTCCAAAATTTCAAACTTTGCATATTTTTGACTTTTTCAAATTTATCCATTGCTATTTTGCTTTTTTCATAATTTTCTTCACCATGGTAGATTTGTCGAACCTTATAGGATTACCTACTTGCGGGTTGACTTATTTTTAAACTTCATCCTTCCTCCACCAATTATCCTTATAAACTACTATTTTATCTTACATTCTTCAATATTATGTTTTGCAACTTTCTTAATGCCTTAAATTTTTTACGTATTTATTTTCTTCCTCCAAAACAAATGATATTTTTCGAGGTACTATGTATGATATGAATAATTTCAATTTCTTCTGTGAGGGCCCTGATACTCCATCTAGCTTATCTAATTTTTACTTTCTCAGAAAAGATTTAAATAAGCATCTCTCTCTACTTTGCTACTTATCTATTTCTATTTGTGCTTCATAGCATAAAAGTTTGCCAAGCTTTATAACTTTTTTTTAAAAAAAATTAATGACACGAGTAACCTATATCGTGTATGTTTTTCACAACTTTTCGAATTTCTTATGTAACTTATCCAAAGTTCTAAACCTAATGTCTAATATAGCATTTTTAAACTCATTATTTTCCATCTTGTGTTGGACCTGTGCATTTCAAAATTTTCTTCCCTACAACACTTGTCGAACATTATGAGAATTCCTTGTTGTGTTGGCTAATTTTTAAACATATCGTTCTGCCACCAATTCTCCTTAATAACTACTCTAGCAGATCTCGTGCATGTTTTTCTCAACCTCTCTAGTTTCTTAGTTACTTTGTACATTATCCAAGCTTAACTTTTTCAAATTCATTCTTTGCTGTTTATCGTTTTTCATAACTTTCTTCACCATCATACAATTGCCGAACCATATAGGAATACCTCCTTGCGGGTTGACTTATTTTTGAATTTCGTCATCCCACCACCTATTAACTGTAATGACAAACCCTATCGTTTTACATTCTTCAACATTTTGATTTGCAACTTTCTTAATGCCTTGAATTTTTTTTCATATTTTTCGACGCACTAAGTATGATATGAATAATTTCAATTCTTGTATGAGGGCCTCGATATCCCTTCTAGCTTATCTAATTTTTACATTCTCAGAAAAGATTTAAAATAACATCTCTTTCTACTTTTCTCCCTATCAATTTCTATTTGTGCTTCATAGAATAAAAGTTTGCCAAGCTATATTACTTTTTAAAGAAAAAATGTAATGCCACGAGTAACCTATATCGTGTATGTTTTTCACAACTTCTCGTGTTTTTATGTAAATTATCCGTACTTCTAAACCTACTGTCTTGTATGGCATTTTTGGACTCATTATTTTCCATCTTGCGTAGGGCCTGCGTATTTCAAAATTTTCTTCCCTACAACACTTGTCGAACATTATGAGAATTCCTTATTGTGTTGACTAATTTTTAAACCTAATGTTCCGGCACCTATTCTCCTTAATAACTACTCTAGCCGATCTCGAGCATGTTTTTCACAACCTCTCTAGTTTCTTAGTTACTTTGTATATTATCCAAAATTTGAAACTTTGCATCTCGTTTTACTTTTTCAAATTCATTCTTGGCTTTTTATCGTTTTTCATAATTTTCTTCTCTCCATCATACAATTGTCGAACCATATAGGAATTCCTCCTAGCGGGTTGACTTATTTTTGAACTTCATCATCCCACCACCTATTATCCTTATTGACAAACCTTATTATCTTTACATTCTTCAAGATTTTGTTTTGCAACTTTCTTAATGCCTTGATTTTTGCATACCTATTATATACCTCAAAAAAATATTATATTTTTCAACGCACTCTGTATGATATGAATAATTTCAATTCATTCTATGAGGGCCCCGATATCCCATCTAGCTTATCTAATTTTTACTTTCTCAGAATTTATTTAAACTATCATCTCTCTCTACTTATCTACCTATCTATGTCTATTTGTGCTTCATAGCTTAAAATTTCGTGAAGCCTAATTACTTTTTAAAGAAATTTTTTAAAGACACGAGTAACCTATATGGTGTATGTTTTTCAGAACTTCACGAGTTTCTGATGTAAATTATCCAAAGTTCTAAACCTAATCTCTTCTATGGCATTTTTAGACTCATTATTTTCCATCTTGCGTAGGGCTTGCGTATTTCAAAATTTTCTTTCCTACAACACTTGTCGAACATTATGAGAATTCCTTATTGTGTTGACTAATTTTAAAACATATCGTTCTGCCACCAATTCTCCGTATTAATTACTCTAGTCGATCTCGTGCATGTCTTTCACAACCACTAGTTTCTTACTTGCTATGTACATTATCCAAAAATTCAAACATTGCAACTCGTTTGACTTTTTCAAATTCATTTTTTGCTATTAATCATTTTTCATAATTTTCTTCACCATGGTACATTTGTCGAATCATATAGGAATACCTCCTTGCGGGTTGACTTATTTTTTGGATAATCATTTCTTCTATCTCCACTTTGTCTCCCCATTACAGCTTTATAAAAATAAACAAAATGGATCAATAACAAATTTATTTTACCTATTTTTTGTGTGGAGAGTTTGCACCCGTCACTGGAAACTCCAGTCATCTCAACCCTATATATCCAAACATACACTAAAAGTTCTTATATGTTATGTTATCCATGATTTCTTATAACCAGTGAAGGGAAACACTTCACGATAGTATATTCTCTTGTAGTAAAGAAATTAATGTTGCATATTTTCCAAGTTATTTTAGGTTACTGATCAGCTTACCTGTCCTGCTATGGTTTGGAAGCCCAAATTGAGGCCACCAAATAATCTATCTCTCACTTGTGTACACCTTAAATCAAGACCAATAAAAAACTCATCAAATAAATCACCAAATTAAATTTTTTAAACCCAAAAATAAAAACAATCTTGCCTCTCTAAACTTAGATCTCATGCACACACAAAATTCGAGTCAGCAAAAATTCGAGCTCACACAAAATTAAAAATTATAATGAGAATTCGGTTAATGAGGTTTTCCTTATTAGCTACTCTAACCGATCTCGTGCATTTCTTTCACAACCTCTCTTGTTTCTTATTTCCTATGTACATTTTCCAAAATTTAAAACTTTGCATATGGTTTGACTCTTTCAAATTCATTCTTTGCTATTTAGTGTTTTTTATGATTTTCTTCACCAGGATACATTTGTCGAACCGTATAGGAATCCCTCCTTCCGGCTTTACTTGTTTTTAGACTTCATCATCCCACCGCCAATTATCCTTATTGAATACTATAGTATCTAACATTCTTCAAGATTATGTTTTGCACTTTTCTTAATGACTTGAATTTTGATATGTCTATTTTATTCCTAAAAAACATATGATATTTTTCGACACACTTTGTATCATATGAATAATTTCAATTCCATTTGTGAGGGCCCGATACTCCATCTAGCTTATCTAATTTTCACTTTCTCAGAAAAGATTTAAACCAACATCTCTCTCTACTTTACAACCTATATATTTCTATTTGTGCCTCATAACGTAAAAGTTCGCCAATCTTTATTACTTTTTAAAGAAAATTTTTAATGCCACAAGTAAGTAACCTACATCGTGTTTGTTTTTCACAACTTCATGAGTTTCTTATGTATATTATCCAAAGTTCTAAACCTAATGTCTTCTATGACATTTTTACTCATTATCTTCCATCTTGCATAGGGCATGCGTATTCGAAAATTTTGTTTCCTACAACACTTGTCAAATATTATGAGAATTACTTATTGTGTTGCCTAATTTATTAACGTATCGTTCCGCTACCAATTCTCCTTACTCTAACCGATCTCGTGCATGTCTTTCACAACCTCTCTAGTTTCTTACTTCCTGTGTACATTTTCCAAAATTGCCAACTTTGCATCTGGTTTGACTTTTTCAAATTCATTCTTTGCTATTTATTGTTTTTCATAATTTTTCTTCACTATGATACATTTGTCGAACCATATAGGAATACCCCCTTGCGGGTAGACTTATATTTTAAACTTCATCATCCCACCTCCAATTATCCTTATTAATTACTATGTTTTGCAACTTTTTCAATGACTTGAATTTTTTACATATATATTTTATTCCTAAAAAATATGTAATTTTTTTCGATGCACTATGTATGATATGAATAATTTCAGTTCTTTCTGTGAGGGCCCCGATACTCCATCTAGCTTATCTAATTATTACGTTCTCAAAAAAGATTTAAACTGGCATCTCTCTCAACTTTGCTAGCAATATATTTTTATTTGTGCTTCATAGCCGTGTTTTATTACTTTTTAGTGGAAAAATTTAATGACATGAGTAATCTATATCGTGTATGGTTTTCGCAACTTCACGTTTTTCTTATGTAAATTATCCATCGTTCTAAACCTAATGTCTTGTATGGCTTTTTCGACTCATTATTTTTCATCTTGCGTGGGGCCTGCGTTTTTAAATTTTTCTTCCCAACAACACTTGTCGAACATTATGAGAATTCTTTATTGTGTTGGCTAATTTTTAAACCTATCGTTCCGCCACCAGTTTTTCTTATTAACTACTCTAACAGAACTCGTGCATGTCTTTCACAACCTCTCTTGTTTCATACTTCATATGTACATTTTTCAAAATTTCAAACTTTGCATTTGATTTTTCAAATTTATTATTTCCTATTTTTCGTTTTTCATAATTTTCTTCACCATGATATATTTGTCAAACCATATAGGAATACCTCCTTGCGGGTTTGACTTATGACATTCTATGTATGATATGAATAATTTCAATTCCTTCTGTGAGGTACTTGACTCCCCAACTAGCTTATCAAATTTTTATTTTCTCAAAAAAGAAGGGGAAATTACATTTATAAGCTTGCTAAACAGAGGGATAGAAAATCAAAAGATCTAGATACAATAGGTGTATTAAGTGCGAGAATTCAAGATTTTTTTTTTTTGATAAGAAGATGACTAATGTCACCGTTTCATTAACGATAATTAAAGAAACATAGTAGTACCAATTACATAATCCCAAAAGTGAGGTCCGTAGACCCTGACTCTCTTGCCCTGACTAGCGACACACTAGTCACAGTGGAGCTACAAAATACATCCATTTACTCATCTAGAACAACCAAACTAAAGTACAACCGATACGAAGATCTTCCTCTCCACCTTCGCGGCTGCCCCTCAGAATGCCCCGACTGACTACTCCTCCTCTGACAATCTGATCCTCTTTGCCTGGCCCGCCTTACCTGCCCAATCATGAATTAGGAGGAAGATGTTATGCATAGAAGAAGTAAAGGTATGGTTAATGTTTCTAAAGCATGCGTCGTTACGGTCTAGCCATAGTCTCCAAATAGTAGCCGCTACAGCTATATCCCATGCCCTTTTATCCCGAACACTGATGTAGTCTACCCTCCAAGTACCCCAAAGCTCCAAAGTAGAGTTAGGTAACCTAGCGCACCCAAACCCTCTACAGATAACTTCCCACGTATGAGCTGCCTTCGGGCACGAAAAAAATAAGTGAGTCGTGTCCTCCTCCCCTTGGAGGCAGTACGAGCACCTAACGTCAATCTGCATATTTTTCCTTCTAAGATTAATTCTTGTTAGAATCGCGTCATTATGAACGAGCCAGCCGAACACTTTAACTTTAAGCGGAGCGTCTGTTGCCCAAATTCTACTCTCCACTCCACTCCTTAACCCCCTATCGTTGATCCACGCGTACATAGACGCAACTGAGAAAGACGCTGAGTTTTGGAGGCTCCAACTTCTCTCATCTGGCTCGTTGGTCGAATAGCCTCCCTCTGACTGAAGTAGTCTATTGAGATCTTCGAATTGGGAGATGCTCTCCTGTGAAAGACCGTCCGTAACCATGAACTTGAGTTTGTTATTTCTCCAAACGTCAGCAACCAGTGCATCCGGGTTAACCACGACCTCCGATGCTTGCGGAAATAAATTCCTAAGGGTTCTGTTTCCGCACCATTTGTCTAACCAAAATCTGGTGTTTTTGCCGTCCCCCACTCTGCATAGCGTGTTGGTGGCGAAGATCTCTCCTTGTTTGGCAATACCTTTCCAAAGGAAGGACACCTTACGTCCAGAGCTTGTTCCCCCAAACCGAAATTTTTTCCTTTTTCTGTATAGATCAAAGGACAATGACCACCACCCTTGTTTTCTATTGTAGATCTTCCACCACCATTTACTGAGCAAAGCTCGATTCATATCGTGTAGATTGAGGATACCCAGACCGCCGAACTCTCTCTTCTTACAGACTCTGCCCCAGTTGACCAGGTGAAAACCTTTGTTGCCTTCGCCGGACCCCTTCCATAAGAAGCGTCTTCGCATTTTATCTATCCTATGAATGACCCACTTAGGGACTTCGTAGATAGACATAAGGTATAACGGAATGGCATTGATAACCGAGTTAAGCAGGGTAATCCTTCCTCCGAGCAAAAGAAACTTGCTCTTCCACCCTTCCAATTTCTTCGCGATTTTTTCTATCAAAGGCATCCAGTCTTCTCTAAGCGGAGGGCCAGGTCTAATAGGAGTCCCCAAGTATTTTAGGGGAAAATCCGCGGTCACACAACCAATAATTTGTGATATCGCGGTGCTCGAAACGGATAGGTGACCACTTATTGGGATAACGCAGTTCTAAAAGATGAGAAAATTAAGGAAAGATGGCAAAATTAGTTTGAGAAGTTATTAAATGAAAAGGTTGTGGGCAACTTAAATGTAGAAGACTCTCGGCAGAGTTGAGAGCACATGTTTTTCTAGTAGAATTAGGACTTGGATGGTTCGAAATGTTCCAGGAAGAATGAAAATAGGAAAAGCTCTAGGATCGGATGATATACCCATTGAAGTTTGGATATGTCTTCGGGATGTGGGAATGAGTTGGTTAACAAAATTATTTAATGAAATTTTGAGGACTAAGAAGTTGCTCGATGAATGGAGGAAGAGTATTTTAGTACCAATATATAAAAATAAAGGAGATATATATATAAAGTTGCTCCAACTATCGAGGGATTAAACTAATGAGTCATACGATGAAAATTTGGAAGAGAGTGATCGTACATAGACTGAGACTAAAAACTATAGTGGCTGAGAATTAGTTTTGAATTTATGCCTGAGTGGTTATCAATGGAAGCAATTTATGTACTGAGGAGACTTGTGAAAAAATATAGGGAGATTAAGAAAAATCAAATGGTTTTTATAGATATAGAAAAAACATTTGATAAAGTCCCTAGAGAGACATAGTATGGTCGGTGTTAAATAATAAAAGAGTAACTATTCAGTATATTGTGGTATTTAAGGATATGTATGAAGGGGCAACGACCAAAATTAGAACAACCACATGAAAGACCAATGATTTTCCTATTACAGTAGGCTTACACCAAGGTTCGGCTTTAAGCTCATACCTCTTTACTTTGGTTATGGATGAATTGAAGTGAGGATTACAAGATGAGGTGCCTTGGTGTATGCTTTTTGCCGATGACGTCGTCTTAGTGGACGAGACTAGAGCATGAGTCAATGCTAAATTAGAATTGTGGAGAGAAATTTTGGAAGCTAGGGGCTTTAGGATAAGCAGAACTATAACGGAGTATATGAAGTGTAATTTTAATGATATTTAGAATAGAATTGAGGAAGTAGTGAAACTTGATGGTCAAAGATACCTAAGAGAGACTGTTTCCGATATATAAGCTCAATTATACAAAGAGATGGGGAGATTTGTGAAGATGTTATACATAGGATCCAAGCTGGGTGGCTTGAGTGGAGAAGTGCTAGTGGTGTTTTGTGGGATAAATGTTTTGTTGTTGTTGTAGAAAAGATTTATGTGACGCCCCGAGATCCACATACAGGAACTCGTGACACAGCCGAAGATCATTGCTTCAAATGAGTACATAACAACAGAAAAGAAATTACAGGAAATTTAAAACTTACATTGTTCAGGAATTTTTTTACTTTCCACTTGGAATACTCCACGGCCCAAAACTCTATTGTTCCTACGATCAATCCTACAAACTAACTGTGGGCACGTCAGTTGAATACAGCTGACGCAAATCGGATAAAAACCGCAATTTTCTAATCCTCGACAAACAACCTTAATGCAGAAAGAAAGAAATGTGGAAATCATGTAATAGGGGTGTTGGTGTATGTTATGACCTAGGATCTAATTGCACAATTCAAATGTAGAGTATCCATGATTTGGGGTTTGGGATCTTGAGCTAAAACTTTGGGGTATTGTTCTTCTAGGTATGTAGAGTATCCATGATTTTTTTCATAATATTTGGATGCATTTTAGTAGCCCAAACAGCGGGTCCAAGTCCGGACAGTAAGCAGCCAGAATAGCTGCTGGCTGAGAGAATTTTTGTCTTTCCGGTTTTGTATCTCGGAAACGACAGGGCATTTTGAGCTGGAAATTTTTGTGGATGCTCTTGTATGTGTCTACAATCATAGTCTTAAATTTCGTAATTTTCCGAGGTCGTTTGATTCTCCGAAAAAAATAGTAGAATGCGACTAGTCCGTAGGTGTCGGCTGAAGCTGACTGTGCTTTGGGCTGAAGTTCAAAAAGCCATAACTTCGTGTACGTTCATTATTTTGCTACGAAATTTTGGGTGTAGCTTGGGGTATGAGTCTATTTGATGAATCTCAAATTTTTGATTTTTTAGAGATCATTTGACGAGGTTTCAAAAGTGATTAGTGAGGGGCAGTAAATACCCTGCTGAAAAAGAACAGCTGAAAATATTGTTATGTTTGAGGAGTCATAGATCTTTGTGTGAAATGAATTTGAATGCGAATTTTGGACACAATAAAATGTTATATGTGGAGATTGAGAATCTCAAATTTCATGAGCATTAGACTCAAGGTTGATTTATTATCGAATTTTGAAGTGGGCTATGTTCAGCCTAGTGCAAGTTGTCTAGTTCGTGGGGATGGATAGTTCTAGAATTATCTGTTAAGAATTTGAGCGACTAGCCTACTAGAGATTTGCAGCAGGGAATCATAGCTTCCTAACCCAATTGGAATTTTGTAATTCTTGGTTAAGGGTTGGAAGTTATGATTTTCCGAAGTTGGGATAGATTCGTCTTTATTAAGGAAATGGTTGCTAGAGAAATCAACTTTTTCCTTGTTATGCCCCCAATGGAAATGGATATCTTTGAGGACCCTAAGGATTGAATCTGAGGACATGTCCAACTAGGAAGTTAAGGTAGACACTCCCAGCTTTCCATAGGACCTGGGGTCGAGCAATTCCGATGAGTGAGCGACTTCTATAACATTGGGGAGGTGCAGCAAGTGCAAGAAGGAATATACTGCTGAGAATATATATGAATTATTTGGGTGCCAAGATGATTGAATTCGAGCAAATGGTTAGCTGGAGAGTTGTAGACCAGAGTCTTAGAGTTTCAGAATGGGTGGTGTCAAGCAAATCCGAGCTGTGTGTTGGAAGTTGTGGTTGTGAGTTGGCGCCCTGTTGTTGAGATTGACTTCAAGATTAAGTTAGCTTGGGGACTTGAGCTCTTAAATATTTGAGAGAGTCGCCCACTGGGAGAATTGCAGTGGATCTCCCTACCCTTCTAGAAGTCTGATTGTGTTAAATTTCGATGAGCGTAGCTTGGATCACAGCTACTGCTATTTCTTGAATTATTTTATCGGACAATTGATGAGGAACCCTCGGCGTAGGGTGATCATGAGCTATCGGGTTTTAATGATGTTTTAGCAATTCATTTGGAACTTGGATAAGTTCCTGTGCTTAATACTCATGGTGGACATGAGTGAGTTGAGATATAGCTCTGGTCGATTATGTTCGGTGTCTCAATGCTTGAGTCTGTTAATGGTCAGGAATTGATGATTATTGGTTGATAGACCGGACAGGCTCGACAATATTTATCGATACCGGGTGTGATCTGGATAACAACTTGTTTTCAGTAATTGCATTGATTAGGTTTTCTTATTTTTGCTCGAAGATCGAATTGATGTTAGGGGTGGTCCCCTATAATCCAGCTCGTTCTGAGGATTTGCGGTAGGTGGCAATACTATGGGGTGGTCTCTTCCTGTCATTAGGGATACGTGCTGCTGCGCGTATCTTGCACTGTTGATTCCTGAGGTGCCGCGGTAAGGACGGATGGGATCCGGGCACATGCTAGTGGACACGAACGGGTCGTATAGGATATGACGCTATAGGTATGCTGCGGTATATCTTTAAGTTCGTCACGGCTGTTGACTGCAGAGCGGTGGGACCGTTGACTGCAGAGCGGTGGGACCGCATATCTTAAGTTCGTCACGGCTTTCAAGGAAGGTCTGAGGCAACGATGATTGGTGATGACGGGCAGTGCCCCGAAGCATTTATGTTATTTATCTCCTCAACCATGTCATACTATCAGGAACAGGAAGTGGACCAATTTAGAATGCATTGCCTGACGAGGGATTGAACCCTATATTCAGGAAAACAAACTCTTTGGAAAGTATGTAGTATGGGATGCATACATTTCCATCGAAGTTGATTTTGGGAAAGTATGCAGTATGGGATGCATGCGTTCCCAACGAATTGCATTAGAGTAAGTGCATCGTGTGCATTCTTATTTCATGTATTAGACTAGACCATGTCATGTTTGGCTTGGAACGTATGTAGTATGGGATGCTTGTGTATCCAGAGTCTCAAGGTTGCTTGTATTACAATAAGGCAGGTGATCAGTGTATTAGTTGTTAGACCATGGCATACATGAACACCAGGAGGTTAGGATGCACGTTTTCCTTTTCATTCAAGAATGGATTGTGGTTGCCAGTTTGGAGATCACTGTTTTCTTATCAGCATTGCGTCAGTAGAATTACTGACGTACCCCACATTTTAGGTACATGAATATCAGGTCACGAGTGCGGGAGAGCCCAAGATCAGCAGGGCATCCAAGGAGGGATGGCAGCATACGTGCCTACCATTCAAGTGGGCACAGAAATATCAGAGTCGCGCAGCAGAAGGCTCAAGCCGAGGGACAAGTCCCAGAAAAGCAGATAGGCCACTCAGCGGATTTCTCAGCAATGACCAATCGATTGCCGATCGGGAAGACAACTGACAGCGTTGCCAGAAGAGCCTGAATATTCTTTGCGATCAGTTGTAATAAGTTACGTAATTTGTATTCCTTGTTCAAGGACATTTGATATTGTAATTATTGATGTAATAACATTAATGACAATAAAAGTGTTTAAATTTCCGTGTTATTTACTGTGTTGAAATGCATTTGAAGGCAAGATTCTGGTTGTGTCACGGATATCCGCTATTGGGAGATCCGGGGCGTTACAGTTGGTATCAGAGCTAACTTCAAATTGCAGACTACCACAGTAGGAAATTTGACTAAAAATGCCAAATGGCTGGGTTTAGTTTGGATTGCAGGAAGGTCAAAATCATGATTGTTTCACTTTTTCACTTATGTCTATGATCTTCCCTACATCCAGAACTAACCCTGTGTGTTTTTTTTCCTTAAAGGGTGTTGAGAAGAATCAGAAATAACCACCGTAGAATGGCTGAGGGCGAAGGCAGTAGGACCAATGGCACAAACTGCAATGTTGAAGCAGAGTTTACCCGTGTGTACCAGATGATGGGAGCATTTGTGGAAGCTAGTAGAAACCAAGCACCGCCACAGGGAACACCAGGAGTCGCTACCCCAGCAGACCCGATAAAGATGGTGGAGTCGTTCAAGAAGATGAAACCGCCAGTTTTCGAAGGGCATGTCGACCCCACAGTTGCCGACGACTGGATACGTCAAGTAGAAATAGTGTTTGAAGTACTGGTAACTCCAGAATACAGCAAGGTTCGTTTGGCCACAATATTGCTAGAGAAGGATGCCAGAGTTTGGTGGCAATCCGTAAAGCATGGTCTTGGGGGAGGTCAAATCACGTGGGAAAATTTTCTTGAGGAATTCCAACAACACTATTTTCCCACGGATGTGCAAGAAGAAAAGGCGATGGAGTTCCACAATTTGAAGCAGGAAAATATGTCTGTCAGGGAATACGAGACAAGATTTTCTCAGCTATCACGGTATGCACCTGAGATGGTCCAAGAAGAAGCGAAGAAAGCCCAAAGATTTGAGCAAGGGCTCAGGCCTGGACTGAGGTCGAGGATGGTTCCGTTAAGCATCCGCCAATTCGACAAGCTAGTAAGGCGAGCCGCGGTAACAGAAATGAACATGAGACGGAGTCAAGGCGTGGCCGAGACGAAGAAGAGGAAGAAACATATTCTCACCAATGACCAAGACAAGCGGGACTCAACTCACAAGTCCAGAAAGCTTAACACCAGCAAGGGGACCAACCAGATGGTGGTGTGTTACTTTTGTAAAGAACCAGGTCATTTCAAGAGTCAATACCCGAAAAAAGCCCAAACAAGCACTTGCTACAATTGTGGATAAGCCGGGCACAAGAAATCGGATTGTCCACAACTGCAAGGGAACCCAATGACCAATTACTAAAGGTGACCGATAAAGGGAAGAAGCATGTTCGTCATGGACGAACCTCAGTTTAATTGGGAAGAAGTATGTAATAATGAGAGTCATCATAGTCGAGAAATAGTAAAATGTTTTGTTGGTTGCATTTTTGCAAGTTATGGATGTTGATCTTGTACTATGTTCTGTAGCATGATATTATGACTATTATAAAGCATGAAAGTTGGGGCATTTGGTCGTCTCTTGTCTTATGCGTATTTTAATAAGTATTTGGGATAGGGCATAAGGCTTAAATATTTGCTTACTCCTTGGAAGGCCTCGTTTTCTTCTAAGGAGGGAGTGGTCACCGATCCTCTAGAGGTGCAAACCGAGAGCTGGAATATGTGCTGAGAACTTGACTCGAGCACTAGAAGGAGATATGATGAACCAAGAACGATCGTGAGTATGAAGGCTCCAGAATGATCCGCGGAGTGAGATATTCCCCAGCATTCTAGACGATGGATGAAATTGACCCCAGAGTGTTCTATAGAGAGGGATTGATCTCCAGTGTTTCGGGACGAGAGCGATACTCATGGGGAGATCGTGTGGTGAGGTCGGCTCCAAAATGATCCATGGAGTGAGACATTCCTCAGCATTCCAGACGAGGGATGAAATAGGCCCCATAATGACCTGTGGAGTAGGATTGGTCTCCAGTATTCTAGGGACGAGAGCGACGCTCATGAGAAAGATTGTGTGATGTTGGCTCCAGAATGATCCAGGGAGTGAGATATTCCCCAGTATTCCAGACGTGGGATGAAATAGGCCCCAGAATGATCTGTGGAGTGGGATTGATCTCCAGTATTCCAGGGACGAGAGCAACGTTCACGGGCAGGCTATTAGGACATTGGCTCCAGAATGATCCAAGGAGTGAGATATTCTCCAGTATTCCAGACGATGGATGAAATAGACCCCAGAATGATCTGTGGAGTGGGATTGATCTCCAGTATTCCGAGAACGAGAGTAATACCCACAAAGAAAATTCAAGGATGAGTAAGGGCTCCAGAATGATCCAAGGAGTGAGATATTCCCCAGTATTCCAGGTGAGGGATGAATAGGCCCAGAATGATCTGTAGAGTGGGATTGATCTCCAGTATTCCAAGGACGAGAGTAATACCCACGGGGAAAATTAATGATGAGAGAGGCTCCAGAATGATCCGTGGAGCGAGATATTTCCCGATATTCCAGAACACGAGATGAAATAGGCCCCAGGATGTTCTGTAGAGAGGGATTGATCTCCAGTAGTCCAGGATGAGAGCAACTTTCCCCAAAGTGATTCATCCCCAGTACGGTGGATGTGAGATAAGACAGATCCCCGAATGATCTCCGCGATGGGATTAATCTCAGGGACGGAAGGATGCGTTGAGCACTTAAGGCTTGCGAGCCGATGTTGGGCACTTGAGATTGGGTTGTCGAGGATGTTCCTCGAGAAATTTGAGATGATCAGGGGAAGGTGTCTTCTGCACATGGATGTTTGTCTGCTCCCCTAGCATCGTTCTGAGGACAGAACGATTCTAAGGAGGGAGTGATGTAATACCCCGCAAAATAGCATATGGCTATTTTTGCACTGTAATCCGTGCATGTATGAGTATGGCACACGATTACATATTTTCCGAGGAAATTATCAGTTAAATTGAGAGATTTCAGACATACGAGCTGTTCTGAATCCGATGAGGTAAACTCGGAATATCATCTCGATTAAACTGTGGTCTTATCCCGATTGTTTTGACCAGACAATTTGTGGGAGGAAATTATAATTTCTATAAAACATGTATTTTTATAGGATTTTAATTTATACGTATTAGTTATTTCAATTAAGCTAGTGCTTGAAGTGAATGTGAATTGAGTTTGTGCACTAGGGTTAGAATCGGAGTGTGGTGACCTAGGGTTTCTTGACCTAACCTAGGGTTAGGAACCCTAGCATCACATCATGGCTTGGATCTTGATGGAGATCCAATGGTGGAGGTAAAACACCATGTGCATGTTGACTTATGAATGGGAAACTTTCATGTAATTTCTAAGGAAGCTTCCAAGAAGTTTCTTCCTTGAAAGGTTGGCCTCATCCCATCCACCCATCTTCCACTAACACCACCTCCCCCCATCCCCACCCTACATTCCATCCGGCCAAACCCAACCCTAGCTCCCATTCTTTATAAAACCCCCCATTTTTTACTCTCATTCTTTCACTCATTCACCATTATTCTTGTTTCAAAAAAAAAGAGGAGAGAGAAGGAGAAGAAGGAAGGTGGAACCTTTTTATTAGGGAGTTGTAGTAGGGTGGAGAAATAGGAAAATTGAGGAGGCCAAGTTATACAAGTGCAAGGCAAGCAAGCAAGCAAGGCTAGAAGCGAAGCTACAAGGAGATTCTTTGGCAAAACTTCAAGTGGGTGATCTCTTGAACTCTTGGCATTTATTTTGTTTTGGTATGAATGGATGTGTAGTAGTGATAGCTATGATTTTGTTACCATGTTTGAGTATGAGGAGTACTAGGAAAAGATAAATTGTATGGTAGAGAATTACTCTTTTTGAGTTTTGAGTAAATAGCATGATTGTGAGGATATGTTGGGGAATTTCTTACACCCAAACGGTTTGGGATCTTGAGCTAAAACTTTGGGGTATTGTTCTTCTAGGTATGTAGAGTATCCATGATTTTTTTCATAATATTTGGATGCATTTTAGTAGCCCAAACAGCGGGTCCAAGTCCGGACAGTAAGCAGCCAGAATAGCTGTTGGCAGCGAGAATTTTTGTGTCTTTCCGATTTTGTATCTCGGAAACGACAGGGCATTTTGAGCTGGAAATTTTTGTGGACCCTCTTGTATGTGTCTACAATCATAGTCTTAAATTTCGTAATTTTCCAAGGTCGTTTGATTCCCCAAAAAAAATAGTAGAATGCGACTGGTCCGTAGGTGTCGGCTGAAGCTGACTGTGCTTTGGGCTGAAGTTCAAAAAGCCATAACTTCGCGTATGTTCATTATTTGGCTACGAAATTTTGTGTGTAGCTTGGGGTATGAGTCTATTTGATGAATCTCAAATTTTAGATTTTTAGAGATCATTTGACGAGGTTTTAAAAGTGATTAGTAAGGGGCAGTAAATACCCTGCTGAAAAAGAACAGCTGAAAATATTGTTATGTTTGAGGAGTCATAGATCTTTGTGTGGAATGAATTTGAATGCGAATTTTGGACACAATAAAATAGTATATGTGGAGATTGAGAATCTCAAATTTCATAAGCATTAGACTCAAGGTTGATTTATTATCGAATTTTGAAGTGGGCTATGTTCAGCCTAGTGCAAGTTGTCTAGTTCGTGGAGATGGATAGTTCTAGAATTATCTGTTAAGAATTTGGGCGACTAGCCTACTAGAGATTTGCAGCAGGGAATCATAGCTTCCTAACCCAATTGGAATTTTGTAATTCTTGGTTAAGGGTTGGAAGTTATGATTTTCCGAAGTTGGGATAGATTCGGCCTTATTAAGGAAATGGTTGCTAGAGAAATCAATTTTTTCCTTGTTATGCCCCCAATGGAAATGGGTATCTTTGAGGACCCTAAGGATTGAATCTGAGGACGTGTGCAACTAGGAAGTTAAGGTAGACACTCCCAGCTTTCCATAGGACCTGGGGTCGAGCAATTCCGATGAGTGAGCGACTTCTATAACATTGGGGAGGTGCAGCAAGTGCAAGAAGGAATATACTGCTGAGAATATATATGGATTATTTGGGTGCCAAGATGATTGAATTCGAGCAAATGGTTAGATGGAGAGTTGTAGACCAGAGTCTTAGAGTTTCAGAATGGGTGGTGTCAAGCAAATTCGAGTTGTGTGTTGGAAGTTGTGGTTGTTGTGTGTTGGAATGGGTGGTGTCAATTCAGTTCTGAGCAGTATGCCGACGTATTTAATGTCCATTTACAAACTCCCGAAGTGGGTGATCAACAGGATCAACAAATGTAAGAAAAGATTTCTCTGGAAAGGAGCGGACGAAACAAGCAAGAGATTCCATTTGGTTAAATGGGGAAGGGTTTGCAAAATAAAAGAGTTCGGAGGTTTGGGAATTATTAATCTCAGGGATATGAATCGAGCTTTGTTGACAAAGTGGAGGTGGAAAATGTACAGGAAAAGGAAAAGCTAGTGGTACAAATTGTTTCAAACTTATCGGAAGAGGAAAAAGGTCAAATTTGGGGGAGATGCAAATTCGGAAGAACGTTGTTCCTGTGGAAAGGAATAGCTAAGGTGGGGGACATTTTCCACTCTAACACCATTTGTAGAATTGGGAACGGCAAAAAGACTAGCTTCTGGAGGGACAAATGGTGCGGTAACAATACCTTAATTAGTTTATTCCCAGAAGCAGCCAGGAGTATGCTATCTACAGAGTCGTTGGTCGCGGATGTCTGGAGGAGAGGCAGGTTGTAGCTGCAAACAGGAAAAGACGTATCGCAAGAAAGCGTCGTACAAATACATCGTCTCAACTGCTACATTCGAACTGAAGGTAGGAATTCAGAATGACAGGAAGACGTTAGATCGTGGAACCTGGGACCTAAAGATAATTTCTCCGTGGCATCCATTTACAGCAGATTGAATGATGGAGGTACAAGATGCAAACACAGCGCGACGATTTGGGGGACGCACGCACCACTCAAGGTGAAGGCTTTCCTTTGGCTAGTGATGAATGATGCGATTTTATCAAAAGTCAACCTAGTAAATAGGGATATGCAAATCGATGCCAAGTGTCTCAGATGCAACAATTGCGATGAGGACACGGACCACATTTTTTTCAAATGTTATAGGGCACTCTCTACATGGGAGGTGGTCAGTAGGGGGTTTGGGTCATCACATTTTCCTGCCTCTATTTCAGAGGCTTGGGACATGGGAAGGGGTGATAACATAAGAAATAAGGATAGAGAGGCTTGGGATTTAGCTATAGCTGCAGGTATCTGGGGACTGTGGCTAGACCGAAACAATTATTGTTTTCGTAATTGCAGCTTTAGATTTCCAGTATTTATGCATCAAATTTATGGTTTAATTTATGCTTGGGCAGGTCAGGCGTCTACCAGGAAGAAGCCCCGAATGTAGAGAAGTGGTCTGAACAGGAAATGCATTTTGTATCTTTATTTCATGTATTTGGCTTTTGTTTTGGTGGACGATGCATCATGGATGAGATGTTAGTCGCCATTGGTTTAGCTTTGTTTTAGCTATTATGTTGTAATCCTGGTTTCGTTAATGAAACGATGACTACGTCATTTTTCTTCTCAAAAAAAAAATGGTGGATAGATTGGGGAACCATTGATCTTTGAGCCTTGTTCCTTCTGTTGAATCCTCAATTGCAATGAGCAGTATGTTTGTATAGAAGTCTGTTATATAGTGCAAAAGCACTGCTCTGCTTTTACTTAATCATGTGCATTATAGTCCTGAATTGCAAAATTAGTGCACGCTTATAAGTTTCATGTAATTTGATCGGTAGGAAATGTCCCTCGTTTGGAAAAATAGAGACTACAACTGGCCGCCAATGTTCTTTGTTTTTTATAATAATACTGTATTGGCCTATACTATTGGTTGGTATGCCAGATTTTGAAATCAAGTTCCCAAAGAGAGTTATTGGCACAAACTGATGGGAAATCACCATGAAATGCGACTACATGAATCTGCTTAATGTAAAAGGCTTTCTCCATTCAGGGAAATTGAAATATAACTTTTTTTTTCTTTTTCTTTTTGTGAGTTCTGTAACTTTTATGTTTCTCCATTTCTTTTGGCTATTGTGTTTCAAGTTTCTTCCCAAACTAAATATATCTCGATCTTATTTTTTAGATAAGACAGTTTCTTCATATGCCATAAAGCGTATAGTGCAAAATCTGAACACATTATTTTGTATGCCAATGAGCACCTTATATTTACATTTCCTTTTTAGACTACTCTTCAACTTGATATAAGTTGAGCACATGTATGTTGAACCCATTACAAGTAAAATCGTCATCTCTCTGGCCTTATTTTTCTACGGGTTTTTTCAAGTGGTGCTAGCCCCCCCTTTTTTTTTCTCTCCTCTGGTACAAATTCAACTTTCAATTATAACCGGAGGGGTATCCTATTCACTTGCATAATAGGGCGGTCTGCTTGAGGAGGGCTATAATCAACTTTCAATTATAATCGGCTATTTTGAAGCGAACACTTTGAGAAATTTCAGATGACTTTTGCAAGTGTATGGAGTGTAATCGTTCAGGTAGTTAAGTCGTTGAATTGTTTGTAACTTATCCCGGACACCAAATAATCTTGCAATTCTATTGATATGATGGCATCAAGGATTTTTGGAACATGAACCTAGACCTAGACCTATGACAACTCAAGAAATGATATCCCCCCCCCCCCCCCCCCCCTCCCCCCCCCCGGCCGCCGCCGCCCCAACCAAAAAAAAGAAAGCCTCAAGGCATGACATGATAACTAGTCACATGAATGCTTTGATTCTTATTGAATGCTCTCTTATTTTTGAAATGCTAGGTGATGTGGGTAAATAACCCGTCTCAATCTGAACCGTATGATCCCCCCAAAATCTACGCATACCTCCAGATTAGGCCTAATTGCCCCTGTGGGCCTTCTGCCACTTTAGGCCCATAGGGGGTTTGACCCGGTCCATTAGGGTTAAGGCTTTCACTCTCTCTGCCTATAAATACCAGACCCCCGGCCCATGTCTACACGTAATGACTTTTTCTCACCTGAACCGTAGCTTTATTTTTCTCCATTGCCTGACAGGATCATCGGAGGGCCTGTCGGAGGGATCACTCCAGTCTCCCGGTGTCTTTAGGCATTTTGCAGGTACTCAGGGTGGTTAGCTACCAACAACACCACCTCTCCTGCTTCTCACCAAACCATTATCTCGGATCCAAATCTGTCTCAGACCTGTCTCTTCCACTATAAATAACAAAAGCTCACATCTGTTACTCCCACCATATAATCAGCAGTATCAGATTGACATTGTCTGTGGAAATTGACAGTTTGACTCAATTCCAGACTCAAATCTCACCTAGGAGTCGTCCCCTTTCATGGCACTCAAAGCCCAGAGAGCGCCCACGGCGGGACATCAGGCCGACGACCCTCATCCTTCTCGCAGTCACTTGAACACGCAAGGGTCTCGTAGACAGCAAGTTGAGGGTCTGTAAGGACTTGGTCCGAGTGCTTCATGCACGCTCGCCGTTGACCTTCGGTACGTCATCAACAATCGAAAGCCTGTGGAGGATCTCCGGCACCAGCTCAGTCGCTTGAGGGGCTGGGCCACCCCCTCCAACCAGACATTATTCTCAAGCTAGTATCTGTCTTTCTCACAAGATCAAAGAGCTTGACACTCGACATGAACCTCGAGTCAGCATCTGTCTTTCTCACAAGTTCACGGAGCTCGACGCTCGGCATGAACAACAAGTCAGCATCTGTCTTTCTCACAAGATCACAGAGCTCGATGCCTGGCATGGACCTCGAGCCAGCATTTGTCTTTCTCACAAGATCACAGGGCTCGATGCTTGACATGAACCTCAAGCCAGTGTCCGTCTTTCATTCAAGTTCACAGAGCTCGACGCTCGGCATGAACCTCGAGCCAGCATCTGTCTTTTTTACAAGATCACAGAGCTCGACGCTCGGCAAGAACCTCAGGCCAGCATTTGTCTTTCTCAAAAGATCATTGAGCTCGGCGCTTGACATTAACCTCGAGCCAGCATCTGTCTTTCTCACAAGTTCACAGAGCTCGACGCTCGGCATGAACCTCGAGCCAACATCTGTCTTTCTCATAATATCACAGAGCTCGACGCTCGGCATTAACCTCGAGCCAGTGTTTGCCTTTCAGTCAAGTTAATGAAGCTCGACGCTCGACATTAACCTCGAGCCAGCATCTGTCATTCTCACAAGATCACAGAGCTCGATGCTCGACATGACATTAACCTCGAGTCAACATCTATCTTTCTCAAAGTTTACAGAGCTCAATGCTCGACAATAACCTCGAGCCAGTGTCTGTCTTTCATTCAAGTTAACATAGCTCAAAGCTCGGCATGAACCTCAAGCCAACATCATTCTTTCTGACAAGATCACATGGCTCAACGCTCGGCATTAACCTCTAGCCAGTATTTGCCTTTCTCACAAGATCACAGGGCTCAACGCTTGGCATTAACCTCAAGTCAGCATCGATGCTCGGCATTAACCTCGAGCTAGCATCTGTCTTTCATTCAAGTTTATGAAGCTCGATGCTCGGTATTAATCTCGAGCCAA
This sequence comes from Hemerocallis citrina, assembly GCA_017893485.1. Lineage (NCBI taxonomy): Eukaryota > Viridiplantae > Streptophyta > Magnoliopsida > Asparagales > Asphodelaceae > Hemerocallis > Hemerocallis citrina. Next base: position 83,021,704 of record CM030358.1, read on the forward strand.
CATTTGTCTTTTTCACAAAATCACATGGCTCAACGCTCGATATTAACCTCGAGTCAGCATCTGTCTTTCTCACAAGTTTACAGAGCTCGACGCTCGACATGAATCTCGAGCCAGTATCTGTCTTTCTCACAAGATAACAGGGCTCGATGCTCGACATGAACCTCGAGTCAGCGTCTGTCTTTCATTCAAGTTCATAAAGTTGGACACTCGGCATGAACCTCAAGCCAGCATCTGTCTCTCACAAGATCATAGAACTCGACGCTCGACATTATCCACGAGCCAACATTTATCTTCCTCACAAGATCACAGAGCTCAACGCTCGATATTAATATTGAGCCTGCATTTATCTTTCTCACAAGTTCACAGAGCTCGACGCTCGGCATTAACCTAGAGCCAGCATCTATCTTTCTCACAAGATCACAGAGCTCGACACTCGGCATTAACCTCAAGCCAGAACTATCTTTTCTCACAAGGTCAGGTACCTCGACGCTCGGTATTAACCTTAAGCCAGCGTCTGTCTTTCGTTCAAGTTCATGAAGCTCGACGCTCGGCATTAACCTCGAGCCAACATCTGGCTTACATGCAACGCTTGATGCTCGCAGGTCGGAGCTCGGTCGTCGCGGCGTTCGGTCCTGACCTTAAGTCACTCTCTTTGGGGTTCTTCCGTCCTATCCACATGCACATTGTCTATCAATCTTCTCACAGGGACGGATTACTCCTCGACGGCTGATACACAACCCTTCAGGAGTAGGGGGCCTATGATGTGGGTAAATAACCCGGCTCAATCTGAACCGTCTGATCCCTCAAGATCCGCGCAACCCTTCAGATCAGACCTAATTGCCCCAATGGGCTTTCTGCCACTTCAAGCCCGCAGGAGTGGGTTTGACCCGACCCATTAGGGTTAGGGCTCCCACTTTTTCTACCTATAAATACTAGACTCCCTTTCCCTTTCTACAGGTAATGACTTTTTCTCACCTTAACTCTAGTTTTTCTTTTTTCCAGTGACTGACTAGATCGTCGAAGGGACTGTCGCCAGGATCACTCCCGGTGTCTTTAAGCTTTTTGCAGGTACTCAGTGCAGGCCAGCTACCAGCAACACCCCCTCTCCTGCTCTTCACCAAACTCTCATCTCAGATCCAGATCTGCGGTTGAGATCTGTCTCTTCCACTATAAATAATAAGAACTCACATTTGTTGCTCCCACCAAATAATCTGCAGCATCACTATGTATTATTTGCTAAAAAGCAGAAATTTTTTCTCATATCTTTCCCATCACTCCTCAAAACTTGGCCATAATCAGTTCTGCTAGGAGGGAGTAGTTAGATGCTAGGTCCACATGATCCGGCTGGAACACAAAAGATTCAAGGATTATTCTGACTCGACTCTTGGGGCATACATCCATTGATAATTATTTGAGAAATGAGACATGATTAAATTAATAAAATTGACTAATGACAACCACAAGGGTTTAAAGAGTCAGTGAGATATATGGTTCTAGCTTACTAATATGAAACAATGAAAATCGCTCTACATTTATTTTATTTTATTTGCTAAGGAGGGATCTTCAGAAAATTTATAATTTCTACAAAATGAATTGCATGATATGAAGTTTTTGGCAATAACCTTACTTTCTTTTATTCATATCATAAGGCGCTGTAATTTTTACATTAAAAATACACTAGTATAATGCGCGTGCACCTTAATAAAAATATTTTAAAAAATAAAAACTCCTCCATATTAGTTATGTACATGCGTTGCACGCGTTGATAGATTGACAAATGACACTAAGGCATTCAATCATGCTTTTATTAATAGTAAATAGATAGCTCATACATACATAGAGGTTCCATTAAAATATGATATGTGGTAATATGGAGGGCAACATAACAACTCATTATATTGTTCATAAAAAAGACTTAGTGTCCTTTATTAAACCTTATATTGTTCCATTACTAATCTGATGTATGGGCTAATCATTAATAAATTCATAAAAAAGACTTACCTCAAATTGAATTCACCTCATATTGTTCCATTGCATTGATAATACTAAAATTCATAAAAAAAGACTTACTCCAAACGAATTTATAGCAAGAGAACTAAGATTAAGAAATAAAAGGGCATCAAATTTAAGTGAAAAGAAATAATGATGAGCAACTGATGGATTTCTAATGTAATAGAAGTAGTAGTAATTGAAGCAGTTGTTGTTGTAGACACCCAGATTTTTGTTCCTGTTCCACAAAAGCTTTAGCAACGGAAAAATATACTGGAAGGGATTTAAATGCTGAATAGCAACAAAATTAGATTTGCATGCATGTGAAAATATCTGTACATGTAACTGTATGTGGCACAAATGCTTCTCTCATGGAGCCAGTGTCAAACACCAACACTTCATGGACACTCTTTGAACAGGTCCAGCACTTCCGACACGGTGCAACCTGCCCAAACCCGACTACAAAGCATTCCTGTATGTCTCAGATTTAATGCAGTCTCCAACAAGTTTCAAAGCTGCGTATCTCCTTCAGGAACATGTCTCTGAAAGTTATCTTTCACAACAGAGTTCTCTTCAAGAAATCCAGAATCTGAGGAGAAAATATATCAGGAGATATATCTATGCTCAAAAGTGAAGGTCTTTCAAAATTCTTTGCAAGTATGGAAAAAATATCATATACAAAGATAAAGCAAACTAAGAAAACATGGTAGCCAAGATCTTATTCAAATTTGTAAAGGGATATTAATGTAGGAATCATCTCTTGTCTGTCCAATTGAACAACCTCTCTCTATAACATCTGCCGGTTTTATACCAAGCTTTTGTAGCTTTTGTAGCAGGGATAACGTAGCACCTATGGATGACTTCACAACCTGCAATGTAGGATATGAATCAAACATGTATCAAAAAGTGCCATATAGGTAGAAGTAGAATAGGTATGTAAACCATGTCTTTCTTTTAGCATACAATAATGACATCATTATGGGCCAAGTGAAAAGTTAGTTTCGCAGGCAACAATTGCATATATCGAGAACTAGAATTATTATGTGGAATAAGACTACCAATTTTATGGTATATGACACCCTGAGCACGAAAAGTGTAAATACCCATTCTATTATTAGAAAATCTGTCATCAAGGTTTACCTCGATGAAAGTAAATGCAAATATATGGTTGTAAGTACATATATGTTGTCTAAAAGTTCTCCCTTCTTCACACTGATCAAGATAAATGTTCATCAATTCAGGAGGAATTGATATTCTCGACAATTGTACTTTGCCTTTTTGACAACACAAATCAGCTGATTCATGGAAAAATAATTTTTGCGCACAATGCGGGCACCTTCTTGTAGGTGGTGGATGAAATTGTCGACAGCGAGATGGGTCTACATGGTTTCTTGCAGATTATAGTGCCTCATAATAGTTCGAACTCTTCTTGACACTTGATTATTTCCAGTTGTTCTTATGTTAATTTTCAGAAATACGACATAATTAAGAAGGAGAAAAAATAGCAGTGGTAAAATAGAATCTGATATTAATTCATACCCTCATTCGTGATAGAAATTTCTGCATTGTTGTCTGTATTAGCCACAAACACACCTAACAAAAATAATGTTATCAATAAAGACACGTGATGAGAAGATTAAGTGAATTATCGAAAATATTTCGATAATGGATACCTTCGCTTAATATAGAGTTTTCAGTGACACTGGCTTGTCGATCCCTCCGATATTGGCGAAGTCCCTCCCTACGTTCAGCTAGTTGTTGTTCGTCCATTCTTAACATTCGATTCTGCATGTTTTGTTGATTTCTTGATCTTTCATCAGCCAACTGTTGCGCATTCATATTAGAGCGCCGGTTTCTTGTATACTACCTATGCCCCTCTCTTTGTTCAGCTAATTGATCTTCAGACATCGATAATCGTCGATTTCTAACATATTCTCGTTGTCTTCGTCTAATTTCTTCCAATTGTGTTGCAGTCATATGAGCTCTTCCATTTATGTCATATTGTCGACATTTCTCTCTGTGTTCATGAAGTTGTTAAGTTTCTGATAGCTGAGGTATTTTAGTTGATGATTCAATCTCCCGGTTATATTGTAATTCTATATCTATTTTCCTTGATTGGAACAATGTTAATTTAAAAGTTAGGTTTATATTATAAAATTAAATAAAGATAGTCTGGTATAAATAGAACTTTTAAAATGTAAAAATTAATTTCTAATCTTTAATATTTACTTGAGACCGTATACCATTTTGGTGGTTAGGGGGGGGAAGAAGCTTGTGACAGTAATGGTTATTTATCAGATTGTTTTAACTTTTTTTTTCCCTTCATTCTTTAGTGATGCGATTTGTTTTTGGGGTGTGGGGGCAACAGGTGTGAGTTCTATCAATTTGTACGGTGGAAGTACCTACGCAATACCGGCGTCGGTCCGACCCCGGGTAGCAGGAGCAACTCGGGAGCAGAATCGCAGAGGGGCTCGGAAGAGAGGCCGGGTGCTCGGCTCGGAGTTAGGAGCTCGGCTCGGCAGGGTCTTCTGTACCTGCACACGGCCTAGAAACACCGGGAGAAATCTCAGCGACAGGCCCTCCGACGAACAAGTCAGTCACTAGGAAAGAGACTGGGCAGCTGGGGTTCAGGTGGAGAGAATTTTGATTACCTTTCACAGTGAGCAGGGAATGGAGTATTTATAGGCAGGGACAAACGGGTCTGGAGCCATGGCGGGCCAGATCGGACCCATTTGCCCATGGGCCTGAGCTGGCTAAGGCCCATTAGACTGTAACTGGTCTGATGATCATGGTGGGGAGGACCCAGAGGAGATCAGAGAGCTCTGGTTGATGCTGCATAATTTATCCCCTATCACAAGCCCCCCACTCCTGCGGGACTGTGCCTGGCTGGTCGTGGAGGAGTAGTCGAGTTTTGTGGCGGAGAGTGAGTGAAGAGTTTTTGTAACTAGGATCGGTCCAGAGGGACGAGCAACACCGTGTGGCTTGGCCTGTGGGAGTTACCCCTGTGCTCAAGATGTTGATCGTCCTCCGAGGCTGTCGGGGCTTGGAAGGGCGAGCAAGGCCAAGTTGGTATGTTGAAGCTACCCCTGGGTTTGAGACGTGGGTCGACCCTCGAGGCCATAGGGGCTCGGAAGGGCGAGCGAAGCCGAGTGACTTGGCCTGTTGAAGCTACCCCTGTGCTCGAGATGTAGGTCGACCGTCGAGGCTGTATGGGGTCGGAAGGGCGAGCGAGGGCAAGTGACTTGGCCTGTTGATGCTACCCCTGTGCTCGAGACGTAGGTCGACCGTTGAGGCTATAGGGGGTCGGAAGGGCGAGCGAGGGCAAGTGACTTGGCCTGTTGAAGCTATCCCTGTGCTTGAGACGTAGGTCGACTGTCAAGGCTGTAGGGGGTCGGAAAGGCGAGCGAGGGCAAGTGACTTGGTTTGTTGAAGCTATCCCTGTGCTCGAGATGTAGGTCGACTGTCGAGGCTATAGGGGGTCGGAAGGGCGAGCGAGGACAAGTGACTTGGCTTGTTGAAGCTACCCCTGTGCTCAAGATGTTGGTCAACCGTCGAGGCTGTAGGGGGTCAGAAGGGTGAGCGAGGCCAAGTGACTTGGCCAGTTAAAGCTACCCCTGTGCTCGAGATATAAGTCGATCGTAGAGGCTGTAGGGGGTCGGAAGGGCGAGCGAGGCCAAGTGACTTGGCCTGTTGAAGCTACCCCCTCGAGATGTAGGTCGACCGTCGAGGCTGTAGGGGATCGGAAGGATGAGCAAGGCCAATTGACTTGGCCTGTTGAAGCTACCCATGTGCTCGAGATGTAGGTCGACCATCGAGGCCGTAGCGGATCGAAAGGGCAAGCGAGGCTAAGTGACTTGGCCTGTTGAAGCTACCCCTGTGCTCGAGATGTTGGTCGACCGTCGAGGCTGTAGGGGGTCGGAAGGGCGAGCAAGGCCAAGTGACTTGGCCTGTTGAAGCTACACCTGTGCTCGAGATGTAGGTCGACCGTCGAGGCTGTAGGGGGTCGGAAGGACGAGCGAGGCCAAATGACTTGGCCTGTCAAAGCTACCCCTGTGCTCGAGATGTAGGTCGACCGTCGAGGCTGTAGAGGGTCGAAAGGGCGAGCAGGGCCAAGTGACTTGGCCTGTTGAAGCTACCCCTGTGCTCGAGATGTTGGTTTACTGTCGAGGCTATAAGGGATCGGAAGGGCGAGCAAGGCCAAGTGACTTGGCCTATTGAAGCTACCCCTGTGCCCGAGATGTTGGTCGATCGTCGAGACTATAGGGGGTTGGAAGGGCGAGTGAGGTCAAGTATTGGGCGGTCATGCCTGGCGCTCTACGAGTAATAGGAATTTCAGCTTCTTCGCTTTGACGATTTGTTGAGTGAGGAGGGCAGGAGCATATCTCGAGGTCGCTACTAAATCTGGGGCTTGCTCGGAGGCCAACCCGTGGTTTCTTGCAAACAACGCTTAATGAGGGACGTTTCGCCTTCCAATAAACATTAATGGCAACGATTCGTCTTCCGCCATTTGGACTTCTCGATGTAATAAAGGTGCTGCTCATGGGGCTATAAAACCCCCCTTCCCCATCAGAAATTTATCAGCAATTCGGGGTTTCGGCTTCGAGGGTCATTGACCCTGATCTGTTAGCAGGTGAGAGGGGGGTCGACCCTGGGGAGGAGAGTTGGGTACCTGCCAAAGGCGAGCACCCCTAAGTGGAATTTTCGGTCGAGATCCGGATCGGTGGCTCCCCTGCCGCCCTCGAACAATTCGGGGTTTTTTGGCTTTGAAGGCCGTTAAACCCCGAGTTGTTCGTGGGTGAGAGGTGGGTCAACCAGCGGTCCAGGGCTTGGGGCGAGAGTTCGGGGTCGGTGGCTCCCCTGCCGCCCTCGAACAATTCGGGTTTTTTGGCTTTGAAGGTCGTTAAACACCGAGTTGTTCGCGAGTGAGAGGTGGGTCAACCAACGGTCCTGGACTCGGGGCGCTTGCCGAAGGCGAGCTCCCCAAATCTAATGAAATTTTTTCTTCTGTGTGCTGTGTAAGCCATCCCGAGGCCATAGGTGGTCGGAAAGACGAGTGAAGCCAAGTGACTTGGCTTGTTGAAGCTACCCCTGTGCTCGAGATGGAACTCGACCATCGAAGCTTTAGGGGGTCGGAAGGATGAGCGATGCCAATTGACTTGGCCTGTTGAAGCTACCCTTGTGCTCGAGATGTGGATCGACCGTCGAGGCTGTAGGGGGTCGGAAAGGCAAGCGAGGCCAAGTGACTTGGCCTGTTGAAACTACCCCTGTGCTCGAGATGTAGGTCGACCATCGAGGCTGTAGGGAGTCGGAAGGACGAGCGAGGTCAATTGACTTGGCCTGTTGAAGCTACCCCTGTGCTCGAGGTGTAGGTCGAACGTCGAGACTGTAGGGGGTCGGAAGGGCAAGCGAGGCCAAGTGACTTGGCCTGTTGAAGCTACCCCTGTGTTTGAGATGTAGGTCGACCATCGAGGCTTAAGGGGGTCGGAAGGACGAGGGAGACCAAGTGACTTGGCCTGTTGAAGCTACCCATGGGCTTGAGATGTAGGTCGACCGTCGAGGCTGTAGGAGGTCGGAAGGGCGAGCGACTCGGAGATTCCACCCGCCGTTAGGTGAACCGTTTTTCGTGAGAATCGAGTAGTTACAGTAACTGCTTTCGCGAGAATCGAGGCAGTTACTGTAACTGATTCTCACAAAAATCGAGGAGCATAACTCCTCTATATATACTCGTTCCCCCCCTCTCATTTCTCACTTTTGCTTTCTCTCACTAGAACTTAGAGCTTCTCTCTCTAGGGCTTTCCATCACCGTCGACTAGTTTTCCGGCCGCTTCTCCGATCAAGTCACAGGTTAGTTTTCTTAATTATGTCCAGGGCTCAATCCGGTTCCTTCGCCTCTACCTCTGATAGCTATGTTCACACGGGGTTGTCGGATTCGACCACCTCCTAGGATGCTCCGGAAGCTTCAACCACGTAGGATACGGCGGACAAGGTGTTAGTTGTGGAGCATCTGCGGACTCACAAACCCTTTTTTGTGGAGAGTAGTAGTTCGGAAGAGGAGGGTACCGAGGACGAGGATGAAGAGGAGGGTGACGGAGGGGAGGACGAAGAGGACGAGGCCGAGGGCGGTCAGGTCGGGGGGACAAACTCCCCCCAGAGGGCCTCCGCCCTCGAGCCGTTGGCGACCCCGTCGCCTGAGAAGTCCCGTAAGGTTCGGAAGAAGAGGGTGAGGGTGACTCTGCTAAGCAGCCCTGATATGACGATTGCACCTCGAAACTTAGGGGTCCCGTTCTTGCCACAGCCTCGGTCGATCAGGAACTATCAGGTTGACGTCGGGGATAAGGCTTTGTATGGGGTGCAGCCCTCGTCGCCGAGCCGAGTGAAGATCGAGATGGACAGTACTCCCACGATTTTGAAGGGGGAGGATCTCTCAGTCATCCGAGCAAGCTACTTCACGTTCAGGAGTACGAACTGATGATCCCGAGTGCTGGTATTCGACCGAACGACCCATTGGGGCCGTGGTACTGTATCTTCCTCGTAGACGCATTCACCTCGGGGCTGAGGCTGCCCATTCACCCCTTCATCCGGGAGGTTCTCAACTGGTCCTCACTTTTTTCGATGCAATTTGGGCTGAACTCCTGGAAACAGATGGTCAGCTTCGTACTACTGTGTACAGAGAGGAGGGTACCATTGAGGTTGAGTATCTTCCGGGCCATGTTGTGGGTTAGTTCGTCCGACGAGTTTGAGGGGATCTACTACGTGTCGCCTCGGAGCGGGTGCAAGGTCGTGCACGGACACCCCGACTCGATAAAGGAGTGGAAGAGAAAATATTTCGTCGTCCGGAACGAGGAGCAATGGGATGTCCTGACGAGATGGAATTTTTACAAGCTGAACTTCAAGGGGCCGAGGAAGGGCGATCTTTTGGCCGAGAAATGGGTTTTTGTGGAGTGCCTTCGGAAGAGCCACAGTATAAGTTGGCTAAAAGTGACGGAGAGTCACCTTATCTGAGCCGGACTGAGCCCTGCCCTGCCCTATATGGTTTTTGTTCATTTTTATTTCTGTACTTCTCTTTCATGCTCATCTTTTGTTAATGGGTCTTTTTGCAGAGATGGACCCCGAGGCGATCAAGGCGAGGAGGATTGCAATGAAGAAGGAGAAGGTGGAGTAGGCCGAAAAGGGGAAGTAGGCGGCAGCTCCGTCCCGAACGGCCTCCGAGGCCCTGTCCGAGCTGAAGTCGAATAAGCAGAAGACGAGTCAGTCGAGGGAGGTCGCCCTCACGCCGAGTAAGGGGGCTTCGAAGGCGTCTGAGGTCTCCCAAGGTCACCTCCTTCCTCTCCGTGCCGACGCCGAAGCTTTGGTCGGGGAGGAAGGCCTGCGGCCTTGGGCCCCGGACTGGGCTATTCGCCAGGGGGACTCCCTAACCGAGGGCCTCATCTCGGTGGAGTTTGTGGACAAGATGGCCCCTCCCCAGGACAGAGAGAGCATGGGGGCCGACACCTCCGAATCGGCCTACATGAGGTGGGCTTAGGCCAGCGTGCAGGTAATTTTCGAGGCCTTTGGTTTTATTTGTTTTGTATATGTTTCTCATGACTTTTTTTCACCAAGTGTTTTTGACCTCGACTATAGGCCTGCATGTCCGGGAATCAGGTGAGGCGGCTGCACGAGATGGAGCTGAAGTATGAGCGGAACCAGACCAACTGCTACAAGCGCGAGATGGTGGATTTGAAGCTCTTGCTGGAGGCTTCCATGAAATGGGAGCAGGCTCTGAAGGCTGACCTGGCCTCGATGGCCGATGAAACGAACAAGAGGGAGGCGGCGCTAAAGAAGGCGTTCAAGGTCGAGAAGGGAGCGATGATCTTGAAGGCTCAGGACATGGTCATCGGGGCGCAGAACGAAGTGTACGCCAAGGTGGTAGGCCATGTGGAGCACTTCCACCCGACCTTGGACTTGTCGTATTTTGACTACGACATGGAGATTGAGGGCCCACCGAAGACCCCCGGGGGCGATGTGCAGGGCGAAGGGGATGGCGGGGTCGGAGGAGCGAGTGCCGATCCGGCGGTCGACCCCACGGCTGTCACCGGAGCCAAGGGAGAGGTGGGCTCGTAGTCGTAGCTATTTTCATTCTTTTCTTTTTTTGTCTTTCCGAATGTATTTTGCCGATCGTGGACTGGCCACCGCATTATTTTGTACAAGTATTGGTAATTTATAACAAAGGATTTTTGGTGGGCCAACTATTTTGCTCTGTACTTTCATATTGCTTTTGAGTCGGTCGTCGGGGTTTGTCCGAACCTTCTATACTAGTGTAATTTTTCAATTGGTTTTGCTTCCATCAGATGTTGGCCGTTCTTGCCAAGGTTGATCCTCGATGGGCTGAGGTGACGCAGCTTCGGAGTAAGGTGAAGGTATTGGAGGCTACTCTCGATCGGTATTGGAGGGAAGCTCGCGATCACGATGCCACTTTCCACTATTTCCAGAATAAGTCGAAGGAGCTGAGTGCGGAGTCGGCTCAGCTGAAGAAGGCGATAGCGAATGAGACCTTGGGGACGCGGGCTGGGGACGCGGGCCTTGGATTTTCCATGTCGAGTGCTTCGGTGCAGAGGCCTATGTCAGAGCGTTTCTTCGGGAAGTCATTGTGGAGAGATTCAGTGTTACAGAATGATGTTGGGGAGGTCGGTCCCTTCGGCGGTCGGAGCTTCCTTGAGGCACGAACTGTCCTCCATTCTGTGATTGGAGTACGTTAGGACGGGTGATGCTCAGAGTTCCGTGGCCAGTGTGTCTTCTATGGCCGATCCCAGGGGCTCAGCAAGGCATGCTTCAGAACCGAGGATAGCTTAGGACGAGGCTTTTATTGTAATAAAGAATAAACCTCTGTATTGTGCCCCCCGCGTGAGGTGTTTTTAATAATGAATGAACTTGCCGACCTTCCTTAACTTGTTTTTGAGAACTTGTTCAATGTTAGGTTATAGGGCGTATGTTCTGCATCGGGGTCGAGCAGATGGTTAGGAGCTAGTTGTGGATTCGGCCGGCTCCGGGGATTGACCTTTCCGGCGAAGGCTGTGGTCGCTTATGAGCAGGGGACGGCGAGGGAGAGGAGTTCCGAGGGATCAGCAGTATGTGGTGGTGTTTCGCCTCCCAATGTCATTAATGGGGCGACGTTTTACCTCCCCACGTCATTTAATGCGGAACGCTTGGACTTCCGTCGTTTCACCTTCCGATGTCATTAATGGCCGCTCAAGGGGGCTATAAAAACCCCTACCCCCCATCAGAAATTTATCAGAGAAAAATTTTGGGTGCTTGCCATAGGTGGGCGCCCTACATCGGAATTTTTTGGCCGTGAGTCCCGGATCGGTGGCTCTCCTACCATACTCTAGCATTTTTTGGTAGATCAAGGTCCTGGACCTCAGGGATCTGCCGAAACTTGCTAGAGTGTGGGAGGTGCGTCGACCAAAGACCTGGTAGCTCGGAGGGTCCAGAATCGGTGGCTCCCCTTCCATACTCAAGCATTTTTGGGTAGATCAAGGTTCTAGACCTCGGGGATCTGCCCAGACTTGCTAGAGTGTGGGAGGTGGGCCGACCAAGGTCTTTAGCGCGAGGGTCTAGGGTCGGTGGCTCCCCTTCCGCCCTCGAACAATTTGGGGTTTCGGCCGTAAGGGTCGTGAACCCCAGGTTGTTTGTGGGTGAGAGGTGGGCCGACCAAAAATCTAAGGCCCGGGTCATTTGCCTAAGGGTGAGTGTCCTAAAACTTTTTTTAAAAAAATTGAGTAGGGTGGTTAGCTAAAGTTCTGACCGGAGGTCAAGGTTCGGGGATCGGTGGAGATTGTCAAAACCCCATGGCTTGAGAAAGCCTACCCCTGTGCTCGAGATCGCCATACGGCATCGAGGCTTGGGTCAGCGGAGAGCGTCGAGCTCTTTTTCCATAGCTTGAGAAAGCTACCCTTGTGCTCGAGTTTGCCACACGGCATCGAGGCTTAGGTCGGCGGAGAGCGTCGACCTCTTTTGCCTTAGTTTGAGAAAGCTACCTTTGTGCTCGAGTTTGCCATACGGCATCGAGGCTTGGGTCGGCAGGAGAGCATCAAGCTCTTTTGCCTTAGCTTGAGAAAGCTACCCTTGTGCTCGAGTTTGCCACATGGCAACAGAGCTTGGGTCGGCGGAGAGCGTTGAGTTATTTTGCCTTAGCTTGAGAAAGCTACCCTTGTGCTCGAGTTTGTCATACGGCATCGAGGCTTGGGTCAAGCGTCGAGCTCTTTTGCCTTAGCTTGAGAAAGCTACCCTTGTGCTCGAGTTTGCCATACGACATCGAGGCTTAGGACGGCGGAGAGCGTCGAGCTCTTTTGCCTTAGCTTGAGAAAGATACCCTTGTGCTCGAGTTTGCCATACAGCATCGAGGCTTGGGTCGACGGAGAGCGTCGAGCTTTTTTGCCTTAGCATGAGAAAACTACCCTTGTGCTCGAGTTTGCCATACGGCATTGAGGCTTGGGTCGGCGGAGGGCGGAGGGCGTCGAGCTCGTTTGCCTTAGCTTGATAAAGCTACCCTTGTGCTCGAGTTTGCCATATGGCATCGAGGCTTGGGTTGGCGGAGAGCGTCGAGCTCTTTTGCCTTAGCTTGAGAAAGCTACCCTTGTGATCGAGTTTGCCATACGACATCGAGGCTTGGGTCGACGGGGAGCATCGAGCTCTTTTGCCTTAGCTTGAGAAAGCTACCCTTGTGCTCGAGTTTGCCATACGGCATTGAGGCTTGTGTCGGCGGGGAGGGTCGAGCTCTTTTGCCTTAGCTTGAGAAAGCTACCCTTGTACTCGAGTTTGCCATACGGCATCGAGGCTTGGGTCGGCAGAGAGCGTCGAGCTCTTTTGCCTTAGCTTAAGAAAGCGACCCTTGTGCTCGAGTTTGCCATACAGCATCGAGGCTTGGGTCGGCAGAGAGCGTTGAGCTCTTTTGCCTTAGCTTGAGAAAGCTACCCTTGTACTCGAGTTTGTCATACGGCATCGAGGCTTGGGTCGGCGGAGAGCGTCGAGCTCTTTTGCCTTAGCTTGAGAAAGCTATCCTTGTACTCGAGTTTGCCATACGGCATCGAGGCTTGGGTCGGCGGAGAGCATCGAGCTCTTTTGCCTTAGCTTGAGAAAGCTACCCTTGTGCTCGAGTTTGCCATACGGCATCGAGGCTTGGGTCGGTGGAGAGCGTCGAGCTCTTTTGCCTTAGCTTGAGAAAGCTACCCTTGTGCTCGAGTTTACCACACGGCATTGAGGCTTGGGTCGGCGGAGAGCGTCGAGCTCTTTTGCCTTAGCCTGAGAAAGCTACCCTTGTTTTCGAGTTTGCCATACAGGCATCGAGGCTTGGGTCGGCGGAGAGCATCGAGCTCTTTTGCCTTAGCTTGAGAAAGCTACCCTTGTGCTCGAGTTTGCCACACGGCATCGAGGCTTGGGTCGGCGAAAAGCGTCGAGCTCTTTGGTGCGGTTACATAAGGGATTTATACAGAATTCGAGCTAACAAACTTGGGAAAAATAACAAACATTTTTTATACAAAAGCGGATTACAACTGTTCATTTTCATAATGACTTCAGTCCTCTCTCTCGAGGTACTTGATTAGGTGTTCAGCATTCCAGGGCCTCTTGATAGGGGTGCCTCCCATCTCGGTGATTCGGTAGGTGCCGGGGCACACCACTTCGGCGACCCTGTAAGGTCCTTCCCAATTATGGGCCAACTTCCTCTTCTTGCTGGGGTCTGAGACTGCGAGTTTCCTGAGGACGAGTTCACCCTTCTGGATGTTAGTGGGTCGGACCTTCTGATTATGGAATTTCTCAATCCGCTGTAGGTAAATGCTCCTCCTGATTGCGGATTTTTTCCTGACTTCGTCGACCAAGTCCAAGTTGGCCCTGAGACCTGTCGAGTTACCCTCTTCCTCGAAAACCATTATCCTCGGCGAAGGTAGGCCGATCTCCAGGGGGATAACCGCTTTGGTACCGTAGGTTAGGTGGAAGGGCAACTCGCCCGTGGGTATGCTTTTCGTCGTTCGGTGTGCCCAGAGCACGCTCGGAAGTTCGTCGACCCAGTGTCCCTTGGGGGAATTGTCCAATCGCTTTTTGAGGCCATCAAGGATCTAGCAGTTGGCATTTTCAGCTTGGCCATTTGATTGAGGGTGGCATATGGCCGAGAAGCGCTGCTTGACGCCATTGTCTTCGCACAATTCTCGAAAACTCTTACTGGCAAACTGGGTTCTATTATCGGTGATGAGCACCTGAGGGATCCCGAACAGACAGATAATGTGCTTCAAGAAGAATTGGTGAGTTTGGTGCTCGGTGATCGAGGCCAGTGGTTCGGCCTCGATCTACTTGGTGAAGTGGTCGATGGCCACTACCAGGAACTTCCTCTGGCCTGTGGCTTGAGGGAAGGGGCCGACGAGGTCCATCCCCCACATGGCGAAGGGGGTCGGACTGGCCATGGATCGAAGGTTCGCCTGTGGGAGTCTCTTTATGGAAGAAAACTTTTGACAAGGGTCGAACCTTTTAACGAGGTCTTGCGTGTCTTGCAGCATGGTCGGCCAGTAGTATCCATGATTCAGGGCCTTCCGGGCGAGTGATCTGCTCCCCATGTGGCATCCGCCGATCCCCTCATGTAATTCCTTCATGGCGTACTTGGCTTCGTCAGGTGCCAGGCAGCAGAGGTATGGTCTACCGTCAGCCACCGTGTACGAGCATTTGAAGAGTGTTCCACTGATCAGGGTGAATCTCTTGGATCGGACTCTGATCCTTCTCACCTCGGACTGGTCTTGTGGGAGTTCGCCCTCTGAAAGGAACCTTAAGAGGGGTGTTGTCCAGTTGTCGGGTTAGAGATAGGTGTTAAGGCAGGTAGCTTTCGGGAGATCGACACTGGGCTTGAGGAGGACCTCGATGAGGACAGTGCGGTCGAGCCCCTCGAAAGATGATGAGGTAAGCTTCGATAATGAGTCCGCCTAGGCTTTCTGCTCCTGGGGGATTTGCTCCACTGAGTGAGAATCGAAAGATGACAAGAGATTTCAGACTACCGCCAAGTATTGTACCATTCGGGCATCCCGAGCTTCATATTCCCTAGTGATATGATTGACCACGAGCTGGGAGTCACTGAAGACCTTGATGTGTCAGGATCCGGCCTTGTGCGCGAAGGTGAACCCTGTGATCATAGCTTCGTACTCCGCTTCGTTGTTCGAGGCTGGGAAACTTAGTCGGAGAGAATATTGGAGGACGAAATTATCGGGGCCCTTTAAGATGACGCCTGCTCTGCTCCCTCCTCCGCAGGACGAACCGTCGACATAAACCTTCCATACTGGGTTGGCCTTCGGGGCCACCGATGGTTCGGAGATGGTGCACTCCGTGATAAATTCGGCGAGTGCCTGCCCTTTGATCGCTGTCCTGGGCTGGTAGCTGATGTCATATTGGCTCAGTTCGATCGACCACTTGACCAGGCGGCCGGAGCTCTAGTTTGTGGTGGATGGTCTTCAGGGGCTAGTCCGTGAAGACCTGGATAGAGTGGGACTGGAAATAAGGTCGGAGTTTACGAGTTGCTGTTATCAGTGCATACGCCATTTTCTCCATCTTTGCATACTTGATCTCGGCTGAGAGCAGAACCTTGCTCACATAGTACATGGGTTTTTGGACATCGTCTTCTTCTCGGACAAGCACGGCGCTGAGCACACTTTCCGAGGTCGAGAGATATAGGAAGAGGGGTTCACCAGGTTCAGGTTTGCTTAAGAGTGGTGGATTAGCGAGGTAGGACTTCAGTTGGTCAAATGCCTGTTGCTGAGGCTCGCCCCATTCAAAACCCTTCGTCCCCCATAAGGCCTTGAAGAACGGAAGAGACTTTTTCCCTGATTTGGAGAGGAAGCAGCCGATGACCGCCAGTCTGCCCATAAGTCGTTGAACCTCCTTAACGTTTCGGGGAGGGGCCATGTCGATGATGGCCTGGATCTTCTCCGGATTGGCTTCTATACCGCGCTAGCTGACGACGAACCCCAGAAATTTTCCGAACGAGACGCTGAAGGCGCACTTGGCGGGATTGAGCCTCATGTTGTGAGATCGAAGGACGCCGAAGGCTTCCTCGAGGTCGGCAACGTGATCTTTCCCTCTCCGACTTTTGACAAGCATATCATCGGCGTACACTTCCATGTTCCGGCCGATCTGATTTTTGAAGACTCGGTTGACGAGCCTCTGGTAGGTGGCTCCGGCGTTCTTGAGCCCGAAGGGCATGACCCGGTAACAGTAGAGACCTTGGTCGGTGACGAAGGAGGTCTTGGCGATGTCCGGGGGAAACATTCGGATTTGATTATAACCCGAGAAGGCATCCATGAAAGTCAGGAGCTCGTGACCCGACGTCGCGTTAATCAGAGCGTCAATGCTGGGGAGGGGAAAATGATCATTGGGGCATGCCTTGTTGAGGTCGGTGAAGTCAATACAGATCCTCCAAGTTCCGCTAGCCTTCTTCACCATCACGACATTAGCCAGCCACTCGGGGTAGCTTACCTCTGGAATGAACCGGGCCGATAACAACTTATCCACCTCCACTCGCACCGCCTGCTGCCTTTCCGGGGCGAACTTGTAGTGCTTTTGTTGTACTGGTTTGGAGTCGGGAACGACGCTTAGCCGATGCATGATTGATTCTTCTGAAATCCCGAGCATGTCGGACAATGTCCAGGCGAAGAGGTCAATATTTCGGCGGATGCAGTCGATCAGACCCGGCTTCAGTTCGGGGGAAAGGGCCCGGCTCACATGGAACCATTTAGACTTGTTCCCTATTTCAAAGGAGACCTCTTCCAATTCGTCAGCGGGTTCTGACTCGGAAAGGCTTTCTTCAGGTAGGAGCTCGACGGCATCGAGGGGAAATACACCGCCTTCGATCGCGATCATGTAGCAAGAGCATGCCGATTCTTGGTTACCACGAATGACCTCGACCCTGACGTCAGTCGGGAACTTCAGTTTCAGATGATAGGCGGAGGAGACGGCCTGGAGCAAACAGAGCCTGGGTCGGCCGAGTATGGCGTTATAAGCTGCCTTGACGTTGACAAGCATAAAATCCATCGACTCGGTTCGAAAGATGGGGGTTGTTACGATTCCTTCGATTTGCTCGGGGATGCCAGAAAATCCATGGAGGGTGTAACCAGTCGGCTTCAGCTTTTCTCGGGGGAGTTTGAGGCTCTCAAACGCTTCTAAGAAAAGGATGTCTACCGAAATTCGACGAACCTGGAAGTTGGCCATGTCAAGGCTGATGACGAATGCGTCACAATGCGGAAGCCGGACACCTTCGAGGTCTTCACCCGAGAAGGAGACCGCCCGCTGCTGAATTCGGGGAGAGGGGTGGTCTAAGGCAGAGTTGACCTCTCGGATAAAGGCTTTTCGAGAGGTTTTAGATTCCCCTCCCATTGGTCCACCGTGTACGCAGTGGAGGATAGCGTGTCCACCGACTTTCTTGGTTTTCAGCTCCCGATCAGGTCGTTGACCGATCGTCCGAGGGGGAGGCGACCGCCTCGGGCTCCTCGGCTCTCTTCGGTCTCTGTTGTCGACCTGGGTGAACTCCTTCAGGTATCCTCGCTGTATAAGGGCTTCGATCTCATTTTTGAGGGCTTGGCAGTGATCTGTATCATTCCCGGTGTCCCGGTGGAAACGGCAGTAGAACCTCTGGTCTCGCTTCTTGCCGTTGTTGGGCGGTCGAGGAGGGAACCGAACAACCCCTTGTCCTTGATTTCCATTAAAATTGCCGAGACGTTCTGAGTCAGATGCGTGTATCTTTCAAATCGAGGGACTGGGGGGACCCTTTTTGGACAAGCCGCTTCTTTACCAGACCTTTTGAAGGGCTCAGCATCATCAACCTTGCGCTTCCCTTTGGCAATGGCATCCTTCGCGCCTTCGGGGTTGAAGGCATCCTTGGTCCGGATATACTTCTCAATCCTGTTGAGTAGGTCGGAAAAATCAATGGGGGACTTTTTGGCTAGAGAGGCGTTAAGCTGGCCGTGGGGGACGTTGTGTCGAAAGGCTGCAGAAGCGACCCCTGCGTCAAGGGAGGAAACCGACCTTGCTTCCGAGGTAAACCTCCGAACGAATTCTCGGAGGGATTCCCCGTCCTTCTGTTTGAGGTCCAAGAGGGAGGAGCTCGTCTTCTTGACCTTCCTGCTGGTCACGAAGTGGGCGAGGAAACCTGCCCCCAGCTGTTCGAAAGAGAAGACCGAACCGGGGGCGAGTTTAGAGAACCACTCCCGAGCCGGACCCCAGAGGGTAGCAGGAAAAGCGCGGCATAGGAGGGGATCCGCAGCGCTGTGAATCATCATAAGGTCTTAAACCCCTCCATATGATCAGCAGGATCACCCTCGCCATTATAGGTCTCGAATTGAGGCGGTCTGAAGTTCCGAGGAATCTCAGCTTCGAGGATTTGGGGGAGAAAGGCGGTCCGGTCGGACGATGGCCGCGACCCTGCATCGGCCCGCCCTCACCGAGATGGGCAAGGCGGTTCTCCCTTTCTTCCAAATGGCGAAGGACGGGGTCAGCCGCTTCCCGGGGACGAGTCGATCCGCGGGACTCGCCGGCTCACGTTGCTAATTTGTGGGCGGAGCTGTGGTAGACCTCGGTAGCTAGACTGTCATGTATGGCTTGAAGGATCTCCTCCCGGAAGTTCTGGAATTCGACCTTCATGACGGGGGCTTGTCCCCCGGGGTTCTGCTGGGAATTGTGCACCTTGGAAGGCTGACGGTGATGGTTTGAGGCCGAGTTGGAAGTGGCCTCTCCCTAGTCCGGCTGGCCTGCCTGTCCGAGATGACGCGGTGCAAATCTGACGTAACCGAAGGTCGGGCCGCGCCGTTGACCCGGGGTTGGTTGGAACCTTGGCCATTCGCGCGGCTATGGCAGTTGAGGTCCGGCTGTCGTGCCGATGTGGCAGCCCTCCCAGGTTTGGGAGCCATGGAGGGGCTTGGCCCAAGGTGGTGACTCTGGCTGAGCTCGGAAGGACGGTAGTACTGAGGAGGTAAAGTTTCCCACAGACGGCACCAACCTGATGCAGTTTGTTTTCGGGGTGTGGGGGCAACAGGTGTGAGTTCTCTCAATTTGTACGGTGGAAGTACCTACGCAGTACTGGCATCGGTTCGACCCCGCATAGCAGGAGTGCAAAGAGGCTCGGAAGAGAGGACGGGTGCTCGGCTCGGAGTTAGGAGCTCGGCTCGGCAGGGTCTTCTGTACCTGCACACGGCCTGGAAACACCGGGAGAAATTCCGGCGACAGGCCCTCCGACGAACAAGTCAATCACTGGGAAAGAGACTGGGCAGCTGGGGTTCAAGTGGGGAGAATTTTGATTACCTTTCACAGTGAGGAGGGGGTGGAGTATTTATAGGCAGGGGTAAACGAGTCTGGAGCCCTAGCGGGCCGGGTCGGAATCGTTTGCCCATGAGCCTGAGCTGGCTAAGGCCCATTAGACTGTAGCTGATCTGATGATTATGGTGAGGCGGATTCAGGGGAGATCAGAGGGCTCTGGTTGATGCTGCATAATTTATACCCTATCAATTAGCATGTGAAAGATGTGTGCATTTAATTTGGAAGCCCTGAAAGATAAGAAAGAGAGCATATGAAATGCCAACATTTTTAATGCCTTCCTATTAGGAGTAATCAGTTTGCATAAAATTAGATCAGCTTACGTGAATACCTTGCACATTGGTAAACAAATAGGAATATTAGAATTACATGTATAGAAGCATGGGAGAAAATGCTATTGACAACATAGAAGGAAGATATTCAATAAACAGGTAAGGTCTTGATGCACAATCAAGTTGCCAAAATGGCTCTTCAAACCACACCGAAATAGCAGAGAAAATAACCAAAGTTTAGCTGTCAATTCTCATTTACCAAAGAATTTACCAAAGACAATTTTTATTATATATATATATATATATATATATATATATATATATATATATGGAGACATTCACACACATAAACATAGGTCTTATTAGATAATAATTCAAATTACTTATACATAGAAGCCTATATTATCATGCTTAAGTAATATGCACATCCAGGAGATAAACAGTAATATAAACAGTAGTTGAGGTGATTACTGCATGTATTAAGAAGCATGGGAGAAAATGCTAGATTCACAAATTAGAGGTATAAGAAACATGATAGATTCACAAATTAGAGGTATAAGAAGCATGGGAGAAAATGCTATTGACAACATATATAGAATGAAGATATTCTGTAAATAGGTAAGGGCTTGATGCATAATCAAGTTGCCAAAATTGGCTCTTCAAACCACACTGAAATCAAGTTTAGCTGTCAATTCTCATTTACCAAAGACAATTATTGTTGTTGTTGTTATTATTATTATTATTATTATTATTATTATTATTATTATTATTATTTATATATATATATATATATATATATATATATATATCATGACATTTACACACATAAACATAGGCCTTATTAAATAGGTAAGGTCTTGATGCACAATCAAGTTGCCAAAGATGGCTATTCAAACCACGCTGAAATAGCAAAGAAAATAACCAAAGTTTAGCTGTTAATTCTCATTTACCAAAGCCAATTTTTATTTTATATATATATATATGTAAATAGGTAAGGGCTTGATGCACAATCAAGTTGCCAAAATTGGCTCTTCAAACCACACTGAAATCAAGTTTAGCTGTCAATTCTCGTTTACCAAAGACAATTATTATTATTATTATTATTATTATTATTATTATTATTATTATTATTATTATTTTATATATATATATATATATATATATATATATATATATATATATATATATATCATGACATTTACACACATAAACATAGGCCTTATTAAACAGGTAAGGTCTTGATGCACAATCAAGTTGCCAAAGATGGCTATTCAAACCACACCGAAATAGCAAAGAAAATAACCAAAGTTTAGTTGTTAATTCTCATTTACCAAAGCAAATTTTTATTTTATATATATATATATATATGAAGACATTTACACACATAAACATAGGCCTTATTAGATAATAATTCAAATTACCTGTATGACTTATACATAGCAGCATGTATTATCATGCTTAAGTAATATCCACATCCAGGAGATAGACTGTAACATAAACAGTAGTTGAGGTGATTACTACATGTATTAATAAGCATGGCAGAAAATGCAAGATTCACAAATTAGAGGTATAAGAAGCATGATAGATTCACAAATTACTGGTATAAGAAGCATGGGAGAAAATGCTATATATTGACAACATGGAAGGAAGATATTTAGTAAACAGGTAAGGTCTTGATGCACAATTAAGACCATATTTCTTTACCATTAGTTTCATTATATAAGTAAAAAATCTTGAAATATCAATTAGCAAATAGGTAGAAAATGTTGCCTCCTTAACATCAAGTTGCATGTTTGCCTTCACGACATCAGGTTGCAGGTTGTCGTCTAGATATTCGGTTGCACATTTTACCTCCCCAACATCCAGTTGCAATTTGCCTCCATTGACATCAAGTTTCATATTTACCATCTCGACATTAGGTTGCACCGAAATGGTGAAATGGAAGATGTAACCTTCCATATACAAAGGGATATGGGACATTTAATTTAAGTATGATGCTATGTTTTGAAATTCGTGATATAAAAATAATAGAAAAGTAAGGAATGGAGTTGAAAGTCACGTAATGGAATATAAATAGATGTATAGATTATAAATATCAAACACAATAGTACAAAATAGTGGTAGTGAAAATAATTTATAAAAGTAGAGAGAAAACGGGAATGAAATACATGCATAAGTACAATGCAAATGTGAATGAGAAAATAAATATGCAGTGTAGCAAATTTACACAATAAATATATCATAAAAATATACAGTAACGTAGGAATTAAACAAGCCTCTAACATGTCGTTTAAGATCCGCCGATGCCGATCGACAAACCAAGCGGGAAGAAAAGAATGGACAACTCCAGAATCAAAGGAATATGGGCAAAAAAGAATAAAATTATACCCAGTAAGGAATCAATGAATGTGAATGAATGAAAGGGACGAAACAACTGAGAAATGAAGGAACCAAATATGAAGGAATCAAAACGTGGATCAAAAATGTTGGAATCCAGATTATATGTTGGTTATCAATTATTCATGTGATTCACACGTGTTGTACATATTGTTGAGTCAAACCGATTAAACCCAACTAATCATGGTCTAATCCCAAACTAGTTAGAGTCAAACCTGGCTCTGATACCACTAAAAACCTGTCACGCCCTGCTTCCCAAAATACGGGAATACGAGCACGTAACGAAGGCCCAGCGAATAATTAAACATCATCCATAAGCTGTACCAGTCTTAACTCAACAATATGAAAGGAATAATCACAACCACGCAGATAAATATAATCACATAAACAATAACTTAGATAAAAACATGTAGTAGTCAACATAATAACCAACAACTGGAAAAATAAACAACAGTTACGAGTCAACAAGCCCGGAATACAAAGTTCAACAAAAAGAATAACAATGCGATAAAAGAATAATCTGGAAGAAGATAATTTTATTCTAAAGCAGCTCCAGTTCCAACCCTAGAAGAACTGCTCACCAATGCCTCCTAGAAAATGTCCTTGTTCACCTGTAGCTGGATCAACTAAAGTGGAAAAGAAAATATTCTTAGAGCAAGTATGGACAAAAAGTAGTGAAAATCAAAGAGTAAGGGAACATGTTATATCAAAGAGTATGAAGCAAGAACAAAGTCCAAAAGCAATAATGGTATCGATAAACAATGGTCAAATGTACAAGTGTCAACTTAAGTTTATTAGCATTTTATTTTTCCTATCTATTACACGTACTACTACATTTATACCACTGGTTCGGTGCACGCAAAACAGTGTACATTTTAGATATTGTGGTGGGATTTACAGAGCATGTACTCGGCATCGATAACAATAATTTACAATTGGCCATCAATAATTCACAATCGATACTCCTCCTCCATGACAATACGATATAATGATAAGGCCTTACCGAGTACATTTTCTGAAACTATTCACTACTAAATCAACCCTTATTCACTCCGGCTTGTTTAACATTATATTATTTCATTCATGGTAATGCAATTGTATATATAAGAGTGTCAAAGCGATGATAGGAATGCAACAAAATGATACAAAGCATGGTAAAATATAAGTAATTGTGAAACTGAAAAGAGCAGACACAACAGTACTAAAATAGTAGTAACTCACAAACTATAACTCAGAATTCGATTCCGCAAAAAGGGAAAGTCAACTAGACATCCGGGGCTACAATTTAAGTTCAGCAAGTTTTTGTTAATTCTGAGTGTAACTAGGTCAAACATCCTAATCTTTACAGGTTAGCTGTTCTGGCAGCAACTTATAGTCAAAATTTAATGGGTGAAAACTAGGCATAAAATCATGATAGAAATCTACAAAAATTAGGAATGGATCCTAAACATGTCTACTAAGTTTCTGGAGAGCTTCATGGCATTATAATACTATTATCATGGTGTTTCAATTGAAAGTTGTGTCGGTGTTTCATTAATTTGCAATCTGGAAAGTACAGATCAACAGTGACTAAAACTGTGATATCTCACAGCTCACAACTCGGAACCTAGATCCATCAAGTGTTCTGGAAACTAGATTCATTAGGCTTCAATTCTCATTTATATGGTTTTGACTGATTCTTATTGTAACTGGGTCGAAACCTCAGTACAAAACAGAAAAGGCAGCAAGACATAACAAAGGTCATCATATATATTTATCAAGTGAATAATCAACATGTTCTTTTTATCATGAAATGCATTAACATTAAGGTACATCAAGTTGAGATGAAATACTACTGTGTACAAGGAAAGATTTTCATGTTACGATTCAATTCTCGAGATTTCAATCAATTAACATGTATTCATATCATGGTATTTTTCTCATATGCAATTTCTAGTTAATTTGTTCATGTCGTGTGTGCATGCAAGTTTGCGTTTGAATCAATGGATATTGGCACGAGTCAAGGATACTTCGAGTTAGCTCGTGTAAACCCTAGATATCCCCAACGGAAAGTACACAAAGCAGTATTACGATAATTGAAAAAGAACTACTTGCGGAGGAGATCAATAATCTTGAACTAGAAAAATAACTGAGTTCAAGTGGACTTGCCTTTTGTGTGAGAGATTCGGATATACAAAAAGGGATAACGGGATCGGAATCCCGGGCGACGCTCCAAAATACGGACGAGTCACGTGCAAAACACCAAACATCAAATTCGGATCTTCAACTCACCCAACAGCAAACAAAAGAGAAGATATCCTCACACCCCCAAACAACAAACAGGGAAACAGGATCCCCCTAGACCACAACACCAAACAGCAACAAGTCCACTCTATTCACAAACACCAAACACAGATCCTTCTCCAAAACACCAAACACCAATAAATCCCCTACACCCAACACAGCAAACAGCACTCTCACTGTTCCTCTTCCCCACTTGACAGAGAGAGAGAGCAAGCGCGGGAGAGTGTGGCAGCGACTGAGTGTAAACACAGCGGCAAGGGAGGCAATGGCGGTGCTTCGACGAGGAGGGGGAACAGGGTGGTGGCTCGACGGTAGGCGATGACGGTGGTCGCAGGGGGATGAAGCTTTAGAATGGAGGCATTGGCGGGAGGCCAGGGTTCAGGTGGCAAAGCTAGAGGGGGCGACGATGGCGAGCGGCGGATGGAGCTGAGGTTGATGGTGAAGTTGAGATGGAGCCTCGAGCAGAACTGGAGGTGGAGTTGCAATGGCGAGCGGGCGATGGGTTGAAGTGCTTCGGGGATCTCGAGCGGAGAGGACGACAGGGTGGTGGTGCAAAGGACGAGAGTCGGCAGGGAAAGGCAGGGTGCACACTGCAATGGCGAGGGAACGATGGCTGCAATGGCAGTTGCGGTGGTCGACGACAGAGCACAGGGAGGCAACGGAGGAAGATAAGCGGCGTTGGGTTCTCGGGATGGTGCGACATGGCAGAGGGTGCTCGACGGGGTGATTCGAGGGGGGAGGCGGTGCTGTGGAGATGGCGACGGTGTCGCACAGGGCGTCGATGAGTGAGAGCACAGGGCGAATGATTAGGATGACGATGGCGGGATGGCGGCTCGAGGTAAGAGGCGATGGGTCTCTGCGCGACACAGCGGTGGGAGAGAGGTCGAAGGTGAGGTGCTTCGGGGGTTTGATGATGCAGGCGAGGAGAACATGGACGTGGGAAGAGGTAGGATCGATTGGGTTCTGTTTTGGTTTTTGGGAAGTTAGAGGGAAGAGAGGGAGACGGGGAGAGAGTGTGGTCACGAGAGAACGGGAGGGGTTTAATAAAAGTAATAATATAATATTGATTAAGGGGGGATAGTCACGAGATAGTGGGGTGAGTGTGCAGTTAAGGAGATCTGGG
This sequence comes from Hemerocallis citrina, assembly GCA_017893485.1. NCBI lineage: Eukaryota > Viridiplantae > Streptophyta > Magnoliopsida > Asparagales > Asphodelaceae > Hemerocallis > Hemerocallis citrina. Next base: position 83,047,081 of record CM030358.1, read on the forward strand.
TTGGTTATTAGGGAAAATATGTGTTTGGGGGTTTGGGTAGACTACGATTTGGGTTCAGGATCCAATAAGGAGATGGGTTTGGGTAGACAATAGTATGGGCTTACAAATGGATTGGGTTAATAAAAGGTAACAATAATAATACTAGAAAAATAAATTGCAATAGAAGGCCCACAACAAGCCTAAGATCCAAAATACATAAAATAGAAAAGAGAACACTATAAAATATAAGGAAAAATCCGTACAATCGGAAACAGGGGTTACAAATCCTACCCACCTTACAAGAAGAATTTCATCATCGAAATTCATTCTAGCAGGCAGCAAGACAAAACAGAAGCAAATTTAAGAAATAATAAGGCAGGAAAATTAGAAAAAGAAAACTCGAGTGATGGAAGCACCAGGATACGAAGGAACATAAATAAGGTCAATGTCGAATTAAATCGACAGAAGATGGTGAGTGAAAAGGACGAACAAGATCTAAATAATGCAAAGAAAAAGGAACAACAAGAGAATACTGGGACCTGTGGGTTATGGGCCTACCACTTTTTCACTGCGCTGCTCCGATGGTGATGTCCCAAGCAATATACATGTCGCTGTAGGCCATATGACACCAATCGACGAACCGAGCAGGAAGACAAGAATGAGACACCAGGATCAAGGAGAGTATGGGCTCAAGATAGATATAAATAAATAATGCAACATGAATATAAAATTTGGCTTTCAATTTAAATAATTAAAAGATATGTTCTAGATCAAACTAATGGGCTTTAACAAAAACTATAATAACAACAAATATTAATAATAAAAATAATAATATCAATAATAAAGTAATAATAACAATAATAATAACAAATCATTAGTAATAAAAATAATAATATCAATAATAATAAAAATAATAATAGCAATAATATTAAAATAACAATATCAATAAAAATAAAAATAATAATAAATATATATATATATTAACTACACGGGTAAGAATAATAATGCAAGACAGAATATAATTTGGGTTCAACATTTTTTTTTAAGGTAATTCAATATTAACAACAATAATAAAATAATGAAAACAACAATAATAATAGCAATGGTGATATCAATAATAATAATGATACCAATAACGAAAATCATAGCAATAATAATAATAGTAGTAGTAATAATATTATAAAACAAAATAAGAATTTGGCTTATCAACTCTATAAATAAATCAGACGGGAATATATATAGTCGATCAATTATATATGAAAAGTGAAGTCAAAATACACCATTAATCTCCAATCGTAAGAAAATAGGAAGACTATTCACATAGAATAAGAAGTCAAAAGTGAAGAGATAAAACCCAAATATAAAAAGGTTGATAACCATACAAACAATAAAGGAACACAAATTTTAAAGGTTATATAAAAAGAATAGCTTTGGGAAAATAACCAGTCAAGATACATAGAAATACGAACAAATTTAGCTAAGTAAAGAAAATATTAATAACAATGAATGTAAAAGACATATAATAATTAGTGAATGTTGATATTATAATCAATACTCGAAAAAAAAAACACATTAAAGGGTAACGAGCAAAATAGCACAAAATATATAGGTGCTAGAAGACTTAAAAGAGTTCATTAAATATTACAAAAGTAAGCGTCAAATCATTAAATAGGACGTGGAAACAAAAGTAAGTGAGAAATCTAAAATGTTAAAGAATTGGAAAATGGTGGCAATAAATAGTAATTCGCAAAAGAACGAAAACTTAGACCATAGTTGATATACTCAATTGTAACATAAATGAAAAAAAAAATGTGAACACAAAATAGAGTAAAATCAATTACACTAGTTCAAATTGTATGGAAACATAAAGTGTAATTGTATAAACAAAATGTCATAAAGAAAATATTTCTTTACCATTACAAAATGTCATAAAGAAAATATATCTTTACCATTAGTTTCATTATATAAGTAAAAAGTCTTGAAATATCAATTAGCAAATATGTATAAAATCTTGCCTCCTTAACATCAAGTTGCATGTTTGCCTTCACGACATCAGGTTGCAAATTGCCGTCTGGATATTCGGTTGCACATTTTGCCTTCCCGACATCCAGTTGCAATTTGCCTCCATTGACATCAAGTTGCATATTTGTCATCTCGACATTAGGTTACACCGAAATGGTGAAATGGAAGATGTAACCTTCCATATGCAAAGGGATATGGGACATTTAATTTAAGTATGATGTTATATTTTGAAATTCGTGATATAAAAATAGTAGAAAAGTAAGGAATGGAGTTGAAGTCACACAATGGAATATCAAAATAGATGTATAGATTATAAATATCAAACACAATAGTACAAAATAATAGTAGTAAAAATAATTTATAAAAGTAAGGAGAAAGGAATAAAATACATGCATAAGCACAATGCAAATGTGAATGAGAAAATAAATATGCAGTGTAGCAAATTTACACAATAAATATATCATAAAAATATACAGTAACGTAGGAATTAAACAAGCCTCTAACATGTCGTTAAAGATCCACCAATGCCGATTGACAAATCAAGCCGGAAGAAAAGAATGGACAACTCCAGAATCAAAGGAATATGAGCACAAAAGAATAAAATTATATCCAGTAAGGAATCAATGAATGTAAATGAATGGAAGGGACGAAACAACTGAGAAATGAAGGAACTAAATATGAAGGAATCAAAATGTAGATAAAAAATGTTGGAATCCAGATTATATGTTGGTTATCAATTATTCATGTGATTCACGCGTGTTGTACATATTGTTGAGTCAAACCGGCTAAACCCAACTAATCAGGGTCCAATCCCAAACTAGTTAGAGTCAAACCTGACTCTGATACCACTAAAAACCTGTCACGCCCCGCTTCTTAAAATACCGGAATACGAGTACGTAATGAAGGCCCAGCGAATGATTAAACATCATTCATAAGCTGTACCAGTCTTAACTCAACAATATGAAAGGAATAATCACAACCACGCAGATAAATATAATCACAAAAATAATAACTGAGATAAAAACATGCAATAGTCAACATAATAACCAACAACTAGAAAAATAAACAACAGTTACAGGTCAATAAGCCTGGAATACAAAATTCAACAAAAAGAATAACAATGCGATAAAAGAATAACCTGGAAGAAGATAATTTTATTCTAAAGCAGCTCCTGCTCCAACCCTAGAAGAACTGCTCACCAATGCCTCATGGTAAATCTTCTTGTTCACCTGTAGCTGGATCAACTAGAGTGGAAAAGAAAATGTCCTTAGAGCAAGTATGGACAGCAAGTAGTGTAAAGCAAAGAGTAAGGAAACATGGTACATCAAAGAGTATGAAGCAAGATCAATGTCCAAAAGCAATAACGATATCGATAAACAATGGTCAAGTGTACAAGTGTCAACTTAAGTTTATTAGCATTTTATTTTTCCTATCTAGTGCACATACTACTGCGTCCCATACCACAGGTTCGGAGCACGCAAAACAGTGTACGTTTTAGACATAGTGGTGGGATCTACAGAGCGTGTACTCGGCATCGATAACAATAATTTACAATTGAGAATCAATAATTCACAATCGATACTCCTCCTCCATGACAATGCAATATAACGATAAGGCCTTATCGAGTACATTTTCTGAGACTATCCACTTCTAAGTCAACCCTTATTAACCCCGGCTTGTTTAACATTATATTATTTTATTCATGGTAATGCAATTGTATATATAAGAGTGTCAAAGCGACGATAGGAATGCAACAAAATGATACAAAACATGGTAAAATTCAAGTAATTGTGAAACTGAAAAGAGCAGACACAACAGTACTAAAACAGCAGTAACTCACAAACCACAACTCGGAATTCGATTCCGCAAAAAGGGAGAGTCAACTAGACATCTGGGGCTACAATTTAAGTTCAGCAATTTTTTGTTAATTCTGAGTGTAACTAGGTTAAACATCCTAATCTTTACAGGTTAGCTGTTCTGGCAGCAACTTATAGTCAAAATTTAATGGGTGAAAACTAGGCATAAAATTATTATAAAAATCTACAAAAGTTAGGAATGGATCCTAAACATGTCTACTAAGTTTCTGTCATGGCATTATAATATTGTTATCATGGTGTTTCAACTAAAAGTTGTGTGAGTGTTTCATTAATTTGCAATATGGAAAGTACAGACCAGCAGTGACTAAAACTGTGATATCTCATAGCTCACAACTCGGAACCTAGATCCGTCAAGTGTTATGAAAACTAGATTCATTAGGCTACAATTCTTATTTATATGGTTTTGACTTATTCCTATTGGAACTGGGTCGAAACTTCGGTACAAAATAGAAAAGGCAGCAAGAAATAACAAAGGTCATCATATATATTTATCAAGTGAATAATCAACATGTTCTTGTTATCATGAAATGCATTAACATTAAGGTACATCTAGTTGAGATGAAATACTACTGTGTACAAGGTAAGATTATCATGTCACGATTCAATTATCAAGATTTCAGTCAATCAACATGTATTCATATCATGGTATTTTTCTCATATGCAATTTCTAATTAACTTGTTCATATCGTGTGTGCATACGAGTTTGGATTTTGAATCAATGGATATTGGCACGAGTTAAGGGTACTTCGGGTTAGCTCGTGTAAACCCTAGATATCCCCAACGGAAAGTACACAAAGCAGTATTACGATAATTGAAAGAGAACTACTTGCGAAGGAGATCAATAATCTTGAACTAGAAAAATAAACGAGTTCAAATGGACTTGCCTTTTGTGTAAGAGATTCGAATATGCAAAAAGGGATAACGGGATCGGAATCCCGGGTGATGCTCCAAAACACTGACGAGTCACGTGCAAAATACCAAACACCAAATTCGGATCTTCAACTCAGCCAACAGCAAATACAAGAGTAGATATCCTCACACCCCTAAACAACAAACAGGAAAACATGATCCCCCTACACCACAATACCAAACAGCAACAAGCCCACTTTCTTCACAAACACCAAACACAGATCCTTCTCCAAAACACCAAACACCAATAAATCCCCTGCACCCAACACAGCAAACAGCACTATCATTGTTCTTCTTCCCCACTCGACAGAGAGAGATAGAGCAAGTGTGGGAGAGTGCGGCGGTGACTGAGTGTGAGCACAACGGCAAGGCAGGCGATGGCAGTGCTTCGACGATGAGGGGGAACAGGGTGGTGGCTCGATGGTAGGCGAAGACGGTGGTCACACGAGGATGAAGCTTCGAAATGGCGGCAATGGCAGGAGGCCAGGGCTCAGGTGGTGAATCTAGAGGGGGCGACGATGGCGAGCGATAGATGGAGCTGAGGTTGAAGGTGAAGTTGAGATGGAGCCTCGAGCAGAACTGGAGGTGGAGTTGCAATGGCGAGCAGGCGATGGGTTGAAGTGCTTCAGGGATCTCGAGCGGAGAGGACGACAGGGTGGTGGTGCACAGGACGAGGGTCAGCGGGAAAAGGCAGGGTGCACACCGCAATGGCGAGGGAACGATGGCTGCAATGGCAGTTGCAGTGGTCGACGATAGAGCACGGGGAGGCAGCGGAGGAAGATGAGCAGCGTTGGGTTCTTGGGATGGTGTGGCATGGCGGAGGGTGCTCGACGGGGTGGTTCGAGGGGAGAGGTGGTGTTGTGGAGATGGCTACGGTGCCACACAGGGCGTCGACGAGGGAGACCACAGGGCAAGCGATAAGGATGACGATGGCGGGATGGCGGCTCGAGCTGAGAGGCGATGGGTATCGGCGCAACACAGCGGAGGGAAAGAGGCCGAAGGTGATGTGCTTCAGGGGTTCAATGATGCAGGCGAGGAGAACATGGAGAGGGGAAGAGGAAGGTTCTGTTTTGGTTTTTGGGAAGTTAAAGGAGAGAAAGGGAGACGGGGAGAAAGAGTAGTGGAGAGAGAACGGGAGGGGTTTAATAAAAGTAATAATATAATATTGATTAAGGGGGGGTAGTTACGAGATAGTGGGGTGAGTGTGCAGTTGAGGAGATCTGGGTTGGTTGTTAGGGAAAATATGGATTTGTGGGTTTGGATAGACTATGATTTGGGTTCAGGATCCAACAAGGAGATGGATTTGGGTAGACAATAGTATGGGCTTACAAATGGATTGGGCTAATAAAAGGTAACAATAATAATACTAGAAAAATAAATTGCAATAGAAGGCCCACACAACAAGCCCAATATCCAAAATACATAAAATAGAAAAGAGAACACTATAAAATACAAGGAAAAATTAGTATAATCGGAAACAGGGGTTACAAGCCAATCAAAACTGGTCAAAGAAAAAAGAAATATAGTCAATGGGAAAACTCCGAGGAGATATAACTTTACGGTCAGACCATGTGGTCGACCGCAACTTTCATGTGTACTGGAACCTATTTGCGGTCGACCGCATGGTCCGACCACACATCCATGTTTCTTGTCAATTTCAGCATATAAAAGATATTTCTTTTGATTTGGATATTGTGTTTGTCTTGTAGTGGTGTATAGGATTGAGAATTAATAGGCATGGCCTTCTACAAGATATCCTATAGATTTGTGAAGGGATTAGAGCTCATATTACTTGCAAATATTTTCTCATTTACTTTGAATTTATCAAATTTGCTTCGGAAAGAAAAATGCACAAATGACTCAATCTTCAAGCTTCAGTAGTCAATCCTTTGACCCAAACACTTCAATCATCAAAGCCTCAATTCTTCATACATGCACCAAGCTTATTGTCGCTTTGAGAATCCTGCACACCTCCTATAATCTCAATATGCACTCAAATATAATTGAAACATTAGTAATATATGAAACTTGACTTAATATCGGTTTTATCCTAAAAAAACTAGAATAATGAAACTCTAGGGCCAACAGAGACCCAAACCCAAACACAATACACCGATCTCCCTACTTCTTCTTCAACCCGAAAACATAGAGGGGAAACCTCTGAAGTCCACCCATATTTCAGTTTTGTTCCATCTCAATCAAATCTGAAAGAGGGTCATAAGGTATGTAACAAGTGTAAAACCGCATTCCAAATGAAAAGTGGGTGAAAGGACGAATACACTTAAGCGACACTTGGTTAGAGCACACCCGGACTTATTAGAAGATCATCTAACCCAACAAAATATCCACCCTAAGTCCGGCCATATAGATAGCCATAGTTATAACCATAATTTATTACGTATGGAAATGACTAAACTCATTGTTAAGAATGAGTTACAATTTTCCTATTCCAAAAATAGGAACCTAGAGACTTTTTGCCAAACAGCTCTAAACCCCCATTTCAAACTAATTCCTATAAACATCGTTAAAGCCGATTGTTTAAAGTCTATAAAGAGGCTAAAGATATGTCAATTGGTATGTTATATTCGTTAACTTGGTATTTCGTTAACCTCCGATTGTTGAAAATATTGTAACGATGTTCCAATAATGTACGTAACATGTCATTGGACTGATACCGATTGGATGCTTCAAAAGAGGATCATACAATTCGAATTATTTAGATATCCCCATAATGTCGTGGTAATCACATCACATATCACAGAAGCATGCACTACTTTTTGTATTTGTGATTAAATTTTGGCTATTGGTTTTAATAATGTCTCCAATAATTCAAAGATAGTTTCTACATTAAAGGATGAGTTAGTGCGTGAAATATTTAATGTTAGATGTGCATGTCATATTCTCAACCTATGTATTCAAGATGCATTGAAAATTTGTCGATGAATGAGTGCATTAAGAGATTATATGCATTTAATAACTTTGAGTTGTCATACTCTTTAAACGTTCAAAGATTGGTGTGAGCTTATGGGAATAAATTATGTAAAATTTCAAAAAGATGTTAGATACAGTTGGAATTCTACTTATGAACTACTTCCTGTTGCAACTGAATACATATCGCTCATAAATAATTTTTGCATTGCAATGCATATGGAAAAGATTCATATATGAATGATAAATATCGAAATTTTGCCGACAATTTGTTAAAAATTTTAGAACATTTTCAAACCACAACATTGCAAATTTCAAAACCTTATTCGTCAACTTCTAGTGTTATTTTACTTACAATAGGTACTATGATGAAAACTTTTCAAGAAATGATGTATGACCCTTTAATTGAAACAATTGTTCATACTGCTTATATTAAAATTTGAAATATTCTCATCCTATTCATATGTTGTATTGTGTTGTTAGTGTAAAGAATTTAATTAATATATTCTATACATACGTTGGAGATGATATTGATAACTATGACTATTCTGCATTTATAGTCAATTTAAGTCAGTAATAAATATTTTATATGATAGTTAAGATAGAAAGTTTGCATCTACTACTCATACACAACATATAAGTGCATTATTTTTTTCCAGTTCCAGAGGTAAGGGTTTTGCATTTTTCAATGCAGCAAGTGGTGTATTGAATCTGATTAGAACGAAAAAACATAGGACTAATGCACCCAATGAATTACATTGGTATAATGCAAAACATTCGATTAAACATAATATTGATGTGTTATCATGGTGGAAACACAATGTAACATCTTATCATATCCTTTCTCATATGGCAAAAGATATACTAACTCCCCCGATATCCACCGTCGCATCGGAAAATATTTTTTCTCTTGGTGACAGGATATTGAGCAACAAAAGGAATCGCTTGACGCTGAAGTCTATGGAGATACTCGTGTGCAGTGTATGGTTCCGAAGGATGAACCAGATATGGATAGTTCCAATAAGATTTCGTTCTTGAACAAAAATCCATTTTTGGACTTATTTCATCTATTCTATGACCGGAACAAAGGGGGATACACGTTACACCACGATTTTGAATCAGAAGAGAGATTTCAAGAAATGGCAGATCTATTCACTCTATCAATAACCGAGCCGGATCTGGTGTATCATAGGGGATTTGCCTTTTCCATTGATTACTACGGGTTGGATCCAAAAAAATCGGTCCGGATCTTTTGTGGGAATGATTTGGAAGATCCAAAACTAAAAACAGCAGTATTTGCTAGCAACAACATCATGGAGGCAGTCAATCAATATAGATTGATCCGGAAAGCGGAAGATATTACTCAAGGATTACAAGATGAATCAACGAGTACATGACTAAATATTGAATATTGAAGATTTAATTTCCATAAAATGAACAATGAAGATTGAAGATTATTGCAATGTAGCAGAGGCTCACTAGGGAATTTAGGACGATAAGATCTTAGGTTTAGATCAAGTAGAGGTGCATGACAGTAGTCCAATGACCTATCTTCAATTTAACCTTAGGCTATCTCGAATTCTAGATCATCCCATTAACTTGTAATATTAAAATTTGTAACTTTGTTTGTATTATTTCAATGTTTATTTAATTTTCATTTTTACCTTTGTATTTCATTTGAGACTTCAACAATTGAGAAAAATAATACACAACTTTTTAACATAATTAGTTCTTGTACATATTTTTTACAATTTTTATATATTTTTCTAGTGCGAAATGGCGTGCGAACAACTAATGCTGCTAATGGAGGCATCATTGTATGTTTTTTTTGGAATTTGCACCGATACCACCACTGGAGTTGCGAAATCATTGCAAATAAAAAAAACATACATTCTCAGTCCGAAAACCGGGACACAAGCTGGTGACCCGTTCGGGCTAGCGGTTTTCACTTTCGGGCCCGGCACAGGCCTGGCCCGGTGGGTTTTGGCCCCGTCCGGACCGCCTGACCCGAATACTACCCCTAGTCAATAATACTTTCCTATTAGTATGACCTTGTCCTCAAGGTTAAAAGTGTTGTGCGGTCGGAATTAGGCCGTTCAACACGGATGCAACTCAATTGAAATGTGTAGGCTGGGCCAGATTTTGATCCTTCATTTTAACTGATGTAAAATTTATTTTAATTAAATTAATGACAATTATTTATTTTAATTACTGGATACACAATTTTAAAATAAAAATGTTCCTAAAAGTCAAATTAAGTTCAAATTAAACTAGTATTTTTCCACGTGCGATGCACGTTTAATAAGAGTTGGAGGATTTTCACGTGCGATATACGTGTTAAGAAATAGTTTTGGAGTTAGACATGTGTTGCACGTAATTGAGAGAAATATTTTGAAGAAAAAGCTACAATTTGTATATGCAATGCACATGTTCATAAATAGAACTGGAGTTGTACGTGCAACATATGTGCTTGTTTGGTGTTGAAAGAAATATTTAAAAATTATTTTGCACCTGTGGTGCACGTTTAAATAGGTAAAATTTTTGTTTGTTTGTTTATTTTTGTTGTAATTAATGGAAGAGTTTGGAGTTACACGTGCAATGCACGGATTTGTATGTTGACAAATTACAACCAACTCTCCCATTATATAGAGAGATTTATATTATAATATACCATTAGATACTTTAATGGGATATTGACTAAAGGCATTTCACTAAATGTGCCGTTTAATTGAATATTCTCCCCCAATTTTTTCTTCAAGTATAATTTTCAAGGTACTTAGTATTTATAAGGTTATATTTTTTTTTAAAAAGGCTAAATTTAATATATAAAAAAAACTACTAAATTTTGGACCAGTTTAAAAAAACTGCACTAAGTCTTTTTTATATAAAAAAAACGACACAAAATTTCAAAAAACTCAAAATTGGGTTAGTTAAGGTTAGGTTAGGATTAGGGTTGGGTTATGGTAGGGTTTAAAAAAATCACTTTCATACTTCATTTGTGTTTAAAAAAACCACATTCATTTTTCATTTGTTTTTAAAAAAAACATCACTTAACTAATCAGATGTTTAAATAACCCCCCTCCCCCCCCCCCTCCCAAACTAAACCCTAACCCTAACTAACCCAGTGGAGTTTTTTGAAATTTTGTGTCGTTTTATATATAAAAAAAACTTAGTGCGGTTTTTTTAAACTGGCCCAAAACTCAGTGGGTTTTTTTTAAATTTATCCTTAAAAAAACCTAGTGAACTTTGGGCCATTTTAAAATAACCGCACAAAGTTTTTTTTAATAAAAAAAAAGGCACAAAACTTTAGTTTAAAAAAAACTCACTTTAACGGAGTTAGGTTTCCGTTAGGGTAAATTTAACAAAACCACTTTCATTTTTCATTTGTGTTTAAAAAACATCACTTAACTAATCAAATTAATGTTTAAATAAACCCCTCTGAACTAACCGTAACCCTAACCCTAACTCTATCAGTGTGTGTTTTTTTTTAAGTTCTGTGCGATTTTTTTAATAAAAAAAAAACTTAGTGTAGTTTTTTTTTAAAATGGCCCAAAGTTCAGTGGGGTTTTTTTTAATTTAGCCTATTTATAAAGTAGTATATATGAGAGATAGAGGGAGAGAAACTGGGGATGCAGTGGCGCTGCAACACAACCCTCTCATTGGCTATAATTGCATTTTTCACCTTTTTAAAATTAAGAAATGCAGCTGCACAAGCTGCGCCGGAAAAAAAATGCCAATTTTTGAAAATATATGCAAAAAGAGGACAGTCCCCAAACTATTTGCGCTCGTGGACACAACAACTAAACTCGCCATTCCTAACGGCGAGTGTAGTTAAATTTATTTAAAAATAACTCGTTGTTCCCAAAAATGAGGATCATTGTACTAAACTCGCTATTCGGAACAACAAGGATGTGGGAAATTTCGCATAGGAGAGTAAACACTTGCGAAAAAAATGAAGTAGTTGTAATCTTATTAGATACTCGTCGTTCCCAACAACGAGTTTAGTTAAAAAAATTCAAATTAACTCGCCGTTCCCAACAGCGACGATCTTATAACTACACGCGCTGTTAGGAACGGCAAGTTTACTGGGCCACCACTATTACCCCAAAAACATAAAAGAATTATTTCACCAAGTTTCTCTGTAACCCTTTCTCATCTCCTTCCTGATTCCAACCAAAATTCGAAAAACTATGAAACATACTTTATGTTTCTGTTGCTTCAAGTTGAACGGTTAGGTTTGAGATTTGTCAAATTAGTTACTTATAGTTAAAAATAATGTGTAAAATATGTTGGTTGTGGTGACATTTTGGATGCCCACTTAGTATTTGACGAAATGTCCAATTGAGTGTGGATTGTGAATTGATGATTGTCAAAAAAAATTATTTATTTATTTACGTGTAGGTATGGAATACAATACATGTTTGATGTTATTACGGGGGAGAAAATTATCGTGACCCGAAAGTGGGATACAGTTATAGAGGTGCTGAACCACAAGTCATTTGGGTTGATCGTAACATTATAAAACATGGATTGAATTATGAGCCTATGCGAAGATGAACTCCGGGGTTGTGGACCCATTGAAGGGATCCACACTCCGACTCCACCACAGCCGGCTAACACTTCTTCCCCTACCGTTGCCTCAACCTCGGCCAACCTACCAAACCCTGCCTCTACTTCACCCCCTGCATTCTCGGCTCTCCCACAGATCTCCCCCCCCCCTCCCTCTACCGCTGACCCTCTACCAAGGGAGTCGATCTCTACTAAGCTCCCCATCACTCGCTCCCCCAAGCCATAACCTCAACAGCAAACGTCTCCGCGGAAGGGAAACGAAGCTCTCAGAATCTCGACCGTGGGGGAGCACAGCTCCCACCAACGGCGACTGGGGTACTCTGGTCATCATCATAGAGCATCACCGCCTCATCCAAAGGAGAGGGCCCTACGAGGGGGTCCCTCTAGCTGCTCGGAGCAAGATGAGTACCACACCACCGATCATCGGGCTTATGAGCACCAGAGGCACGATTACAGGAGAGGTGAGGGAAAGGCTTTCAGCAAGGGCCATATGGAGGAGAGGCACTACTTTCCAACTCACTGCCGTCATCCAATACCGCCTCCACACAGATACATGCATCAAAAACAGTACCTCCCTACTCACCATCACCAACAACAAACCTCTAATTACCCTCGAACCCAAAGACTGGTACTCTCTCCACATCACCAACCCAACCCACCTCCATAACAACTTAACCAACAAACCTCCCATGCCCCACTCCAAATACAGCACGACGACACTCCCTGTCCCACTATCCCCACCCGGAACTCACCACCCCTCGTTGAGCACACCCACACTACCACACCTGCTACTTCCTTGCCCTCAATCCCATCATTGCAGTCCATTACCAGAGTAACCAGGGCCTCAGAAGGGGGTCCAGGTAGATCAGACGACAGGGACGAGCAAGGGGACATAGGAGGGGAGGCAGCGTGGGTGCAGGTGAGTCACAAGAGTCGGAAAAGCTACCAGAAGGCAGGGGAGGGATCACTCACCTGGAAACACAAGGGAAAGAGGAAGCCAGTCGCATGCTTCAATTGTGGAGATTTGGGGCAAATAAGGGCAGAATGCACGAAGGAGATTAGATGCCTCAAATGCCTGAATTGGGGCCATGTTTCTTATGTCTGCACTAACGTCTCTTTGAAAGAGACGGAGAAAAACAGAGAGGTCTCGCCAGGCAGGTCACCGAAGAACCCTCTACCAATCAAGCTGGTAAGCTGCCTCAACACAATCAAGCAAGAGGAAGGATGGCTTAGGCAATGGTGTGCATTTGCCAAAGTGACCTACGGCAGACCATCGGAGAGTCACCTGTTAGAGGAGCTAAACAAAAAATGGCCTATGAAGGGAGACAGAGAGTGGATTGTGAAGAAAATTTGCCAACTTCAATTTCTCATCTCTTTCCCTTCACCAACTAAAATGCAAGAGATCACCGGAATGGGGGAGGTCAATCGGCCATTTCAAGGCGATTTTCGCCCCCTGGTCGCCGTAATTTGGAGCAAAAATTCCGTAAGGGGAGACTTACAAAATTTGGGTTCACAATCTACCTCTCCACTGTTGGAAAAGAGAAGCACTCGAAGAAATTGTAGCGGAGTTTGCCACGGTGGTGGACATTGATGAGAAGATAGAGAGGAAGTCAGATCTGATCTCTGCCAGACTAACCATCAAAAGCCCAGATATCAGCCGCATGCCTAGGTTCGCTAAGATTTTTACTTACGAACAGGCATACATCATCAGGTTTGTGCTCTACGAGAACGTGGAGGCACAGGTGGAGGAGGTGGTCAAGAGGGGCAACAGTGCACACAGAGACCAAAGAACATACAAAGAGGCGGCAGCACCAGTGCTAGACACAACCATCGATGGCGCTCATGAGATTGAGAGGGCTCATCGGGAGCTCATCAAGATGGCAAAGCAAGGCGAACAACGGCGAATACTGTCGCTTGAGGCTGCCTCACCGGCCTCAGATCTCAAAGGCCCAGATTGCATATCTGGATCTAGGATCAACGATCGAGATCTCCTCACCATTAGTCAAAGTCGTACAAGCTTGAGCGTAGAAGAGACAGGCTGAAGGGAGACCTCGATCAGAACTCCAAAGCCCCAAATGGCAAAGCATCTCCAAAGTGGAAAAGAGACAAAGAGGCAGGACCCTCAAAGTGGCAAAGTCAGAGCGCCGAGGAGTCAGATCCATGTGGTCAACAAAGACCCTAGGAAGAGCGGGGACAGAGTTGGACTAGTGGAGAACCAGAATGGTAAGGGGAAGGACGTTGTTATCCCAACCCTAGAAGAGGAAGAGCATCAAAGAGGAAATGTTTTCGAAGGGAGTGAGGCGACAACAGAAGCCAACGGCCATGGACCAAAATAGGGCGACCGCATCGCTCAAGAGGGGGGGTCTTTGAGGAAAGAGCTCAGAAAGGAAAGCTCCGAAAAATGGTGGTGATGAGTTCTCGAGAAGAAGACAACTCTCAGATCCAAAATGGAAAGAAGAGCGGAGAGATCAAAACAGTCACAGAAAATAAGGAGACAGGGGGGACTTTTCGAAGCAAGAGGGGGAGTTTTCAAGGCGGAAAGGGGAGTGATCGAGACGGTCATCGAGATGGTCGCTTTCGGTTTTCAAGTAGTATAGTTAAGTGAATAGAGTGTCGAACCCACAGAGACTATATATTTTATTGAGTACCGATATCACTAGATTAACTACTATTTGGAAGATCGAAATTTAATAAATAAAGAAAACAACTAAAAAAAAGTCTAACTAACTAAATTAATGGAGAGGGAGCGGAGTCTGAAAATTGTAATTTGTTAATGGCAAAATTAATTCTAGGGCTTTTGACTTCACCTAGTTCATCCCACACAATTTATAATTCCTAAAAATATTATTTTTCCAAGTTGTATACCAAAATCCCCAAATTATTTAATGTTTTCTCTCGAATAACACCAAAAATATATCCAACTAACAGTTTGTCATATCTCTATGCAAATTTAATTAATTGAAGACTCATTAAGTTCTGTGAATTTCTTAACGGTCACATCAGTCGCGGTAAATTATCTCTAATTTCACTCAATCAACGGTGTTCAATTTTTATTGTTCTAAATCACAAATTACCTCTCGGTCTCTCCATGATCCAATAATCATACAAAAATTGGCCAAATAATTGTAAGCATTAAGCACAAAAATCAAACACACAACCAAGAAAAAATAGAAAAATATGAAATTAAAAATTGTGTTATCAAATATAGGCTACATCTAAACCCTAAAAAAATAAATTTAGTTCATAATCAATTTGCAACTAACAAATTTGTTCTTGGATTGCATTATAAAAATTAGAGAGAAAAAAGATATACAAAAATAGACTGTTTTGTAATAAAAATTGCAAACCGAACAGCCCTCAAAATTGTGTCCAAACAAGTCAAATCGTCTCTCTCTTTCTGTCTTGGAGTCGAGCCAGCCACGTCACCGAGATGGGACCCGCCTGCCAGCCTGTCGTCTTGAGCCGCGAACCGCCAGAACCCACACGTCGCCACGTCAGCTTCGCACGTGCCTGCTGTCACCTCTCCACTGCGCAAGCACACTTGCTGCTCTTTCTCTTTTTGTGTTTTGATGCTGCTCGTTGGAAGAGAGAGACAGATAGATGTGTCTCTTTCTCTCTTTCTTTTCCGCGTGTCTTTCTTTTCCGCGTCTCTTTCTCTCTCTATTCTCTGTCCCATTCACGTTCCTGCTGCTTCGCTTTTGATCACGCCCCAGGTGACAAACAGAGAGAGAAGAGATGAAGCCCTCTGCTATGTGTTTGTATATATATATATATATATATATATATATATATATATATATATACATATATATATATATATATATACATATATATATATATATATATATATATATATATATATATATATATATGAGTAATGTGAGCCTCATATTTGTATGAGAAAATTTTCCTCATACAAAGTGATTATACTCACTTGGTGGAGCCCTTATGGAAGATCCAGTCCGTCCATCGTTTTTATCATGCTAATAGATGTATGTGTAAAAAAAATCAAGTGGTTTGGAGGTCATTTACCCATGCATTATGTGGGTCCAATTTGTGGTTCGATTTGTATTACTGTTGAAATCGTTCATTTTTCACCCACATGATGCATAGGTGAATGACCTCCAAACCACTTGATTTTTTCTACACATACATCAATTAGTATGATAAACATGATAGACGGAGTGGATCTTCCATAAGAGCTCCACCAAGTGAGTATAATCACTTTGTATGAGGAAAATTTTCTCATACCCTGTATGAGGCTCACTTTTCTCTATATATATATAATTTTTTAGTAGCCGTCACCTATCACCTAACCTCCCTTCCTTTTCCCTTAACAACCTGCACACATGCATATATATATATATATAGGATAGGATTAGTTTAAGATTAGGATTAGTTTTAATTTAAAAACTTAGATAATTATTTATTATTAGTTAATTAATTAGAGTTTAAGATTAAGATAAATCTTTAACAAAAATTCGGTCAATTCTTTCTTGTTTTTTTAAAAAAAAAAAATTTATTATCCCTAATTAATAATATTTTTATTTTACTTTTTTACATTGCCGAATTATACAATTTAGATTCAACTAAACAATAAAAATTAATAAATCAATAGTTTTAATTTGTTTATTGATTTTTTCCAAAAACATTCACTTTTTGCATCAAAAATGTTATTTCATCAAAAATAATTAATTACTTGAAATTATATGGAAATAAGATAAAATATTAACAATATAGACGAAAACAAGCAATTTCAATGGGTAATTGAGTACAAATATTTGTATAAAAAATAGACACATCAAGAGGCATGCTAGATAACTGTCAGAGAAAGGTTGGATAAAGCCCGTGGCTAGCAGCACCTTTAACCAAGGGTGCACGATTCTTCAGTATGCTGATGACACCCTATTCTTTGGTAACGGGAACAGGTCAGAAACTGTCTGCTTTAAAGGGTCCCTCTACTATTTTGAAGTCTGGTCAGGTCTCAGGATTAATTTCCACAAGAGTGCTTTGATTCCAATTGCACTTTCCGATGTAGAAGCACAGGACTATGCTACCATACTAAACTGTATGAAAGACGAGTTTCCAATCAAATATCTAGGGCTCCCGCTCAGATCAGGGAAGCTTACCAAGACGGACTGGCTACCTATCATAGATAGGGTGGAGGACAGATTGTTTGGATGGAAAGGAAAGTCGCTTTCCCTCGGGGGTAGAGTGGTACTTATCAACTCGGTGTTGTCTAATCTGCCCATTTACTACATGTCGTTTTTTGAGCTGCCTAAATGGGTAATTCAAAGGATTGACCGAATCCGAAAGCAATTTCTCTGGAGGGGCGGACTCGAATATGGGGGGATACCACCTGATCAAGTGGGGTATTACATGCGTGAAGAAGAAACACGGAGGGCTAGGCATCATCGACTTAAGAGAAATGAACCTTGCCCTACTGGGAAAATGGTGGTGGAAGGTCTTCCACCACAACAGGGAAGGATGGTAGAACTTCATTCAACCATACCTTAGGGGGAAAGGTACAAGAAGTTTAGGCTTCCTGGTAGGGTCTAGGGTTTCTCGCTTCTGGAAAGGGATTACCAAAGCAAGCGGGCCTTTCAACTCTGCAGTTACATCGACTATTGGTAATGGACGGTCCACCAGATTCTTGTGGGACAAATGGTGTGGTGCCCATACCCTTAAGGAAACTTTCCTAGATTTCTATGAGAAAATGACTCGCCCGAATGTATCGGTGGCCAAGACATGGAAGATGGGCATTGGAAACCATCTTTTCAAGGACCTCTTAGCCCAGGATTACACAGCGACTAAATGAACTGCAAACATACATTACACGGAACGGGGCGATGTGCGCTCAAGACCCAGATCAGATGCGCTGGGGACTAGAGACCAAAGGAGCTTTCACTGTTAGGTCTCTGTATCATCGCATTCACTATCGAGGATGTAGACCCAGTTGGGCACATGTGTTATGGAAAGCCAAAACACCCCTTAAAGTCAGGGTCTTCCTCTGGCTAGTGCTCAATAATGCAATCCTCACTGTAGAGAACCTTGCCAAAAGACAACCCCAGATAGCGACCAACTGTGGATTCTGTAACATACATACGGAGAATCTGAATCACCTTTTCATTCACTACCAAAGGAGTAAGTCAACTATGGTAAAGGTATTACGAGCCTTAGGGACATGTGACTACCCCAGCGAATACAAGGATTTGTGGGTTGGCCCTAAATTTGCCACGGTTCGCCACGAAATGAAGGATGCTTGGTACATAGCCATTGCGGCAACTACTTAGGTGTTATGGCTAGCAGAAATAATTTCTATTTTCGTGCTTCATGTAATAGTATTTCTGGTAACCTTACTCATATCATGCATCTTATTTTCTTTTGGGCCACAGCTGCTGCTACAGGAGCAAGAGGGAGGATTGCCAGAGTCTTCCAGGTGGAGGAATTCGATGATGAGGAGGTCGAATTTGGACCGACACTGGACTGAGGAGTAGGCGCCCTTTAGACTCACATGGAACATGATACAAGCAGAAATCCACAATCCGCAGCTAGCTCTATTTTGTATTTTGTGTCTATCTATTGTACCTTTGGTTGTACTTTTGTTCGTGTGGTTAGACCCACCCTCCAGGGTATTGTTGGGGGGTTATGTTCTATTTTCTGCACTTTACTTTTGTATTTCCCCCGGTACGCCGGGGTTGTTTTATTAATTTCTTATTAATGAAATAGGGTGGCATTATTCCACCTTCAACCTAAAAAAAAACATTATAACACATGAACTAGTGAATAAGTTATATGAAATCACTAGCTGGGATCGAGTTGAATGGATGATTAAAATCTAATGCCGGTACTCCGCGTCAAAAGGTGAAGAGCAATATTTCATGGTTGTTCCCATAATCGATGATGATGCTCTTGCTGGAGTGATTGGACGGTCGCTAGATCAATACTCTAATTGGATGTACCTTAAGAAAATTCTAATGCCAATTCGTCAGTGTAATATTCTTCGTACTCCAAACACATCAGGTGAAGTCCCGACTCAAGAATCAAGGAACATCGCCATTGGGTTGACGAACACTCGTGAAGATTTGAGGAACTCCGAAGAAACATTCTCAATCCCAATCGAACTAAATAACACTGAAGATGAGTTGTCTGGTACTTCTCAATTCTTACGCGATTCGGTCAACAATGAAAATATGGGAGATTTATTCAATTGTGCATGTATGAACAACGATTTATTAGATTTCGATGAGGAAGAAGAATGCGATGAAGATGGGACGAGTGAAGAAGATGAAGAAGATGAAGAAGCTAACATAGCTAATGTTTGTGGTGAGACACAAAATAATTGTGAAGACAACGTCCAGTCTAATGAAGGTCGTAGACACTCATCTTCTCAACAAGGGTTTATTGCACATTCAGTTGAATCTGAATCAGTTGATTGGGTTAATAATGCGGTTGTTCATCAACATGAGGGCCCTTCAATTCCTGATGCCGGCGAAGATGCTTTATACATTGAGCAAATGTTTGAAACAGAAGAAGATGTCCAATATGCGGTCAAAACATTTTCAATAAACCAACACCGCGAATTCGCAATAGTGAAATCATCGACCACCGTGTACAACGTCAAATGTAAAATGGCACCAAAACTGTATACAAAAGCGGAGAGGGCAGTAAATCTATCACTTAGGAGATTCAGTAGTCCCGGTTGTGCTTGGAGATTTTGTGCGATTGTTCCAAAAGGGCAAACTACTTTATTGTGAAGATGATAGACGGGCCACATACATGTGTTAATCCATCAATTAATCAAGACCACTCAAAAGTGGACTCAAAGCTAGTTTCGGGTTTGGTATTGCAAGTTGTGAAGGCACAAACTGGAATATCCCCGGAGCCAATAGGTGAGATTGTGAAACTTCGATTCAATTATCAAATATCATACAACAAGGCATGGCGTGTAAAGCATAAAGCTATTGAACAGTTATATGGAGGGTTTGCAGAAGCGTATGAGAAGTTGCCTGCTCTTTTATCAGCGTTACAGGTTTCAAATCCGGGCATTGTTGTCCATTGGGGTAAAGTCAACACTGGGGTTAGTGAGGAAACATTCAAGTCGGTCTTTTGGGCATTTGGGTCGTCGATCGAAAGGTTTAAATCATGCAGACCAGTTATAAGCATTGATGGCACATTTTTGTACGGAAAGTAAAGTCACCGTCATCTCACCATGCGGTAGGTGAAATGAATGAGTCTTCGGTCGCCATCTCTCGAGTAGAGCAGTTCGGAGACCCCTATCCAACTTCACTGCCCCCATTAGGGCAACTCCATAGAATCCCGCCTCTATAAAGTATGGGATGATGCGATCGTGTAGAGGCAACGTTTTGTGCTTTCGGAAAGTCAAGTCCTTCGACTCACATTGCCATACAAAATTCGATCTGTGAGAGGCTTGCATTCTAAGTAATGACGGGTCTATTGGACCGGGCCCCCCAGGTGCATCTTCATGTGTATGTGGTGATTGAGGGACATTGATAGGGGTATCAGTATCATCCTGCAACGAAATTATAGTTGTTGTTAACTAATACTGGTTCAATGAAATAGATATATACCATGGAGTTCGGATCTATAAATAACAACTCTTACCACTACATGAGCTTTCCCTCGC
Source organism: Hemerocallis citrina (assembly GCA_017893485.1). Taxonomy (NCBI): domain Eukaryota; kingdom Viridiplantae; phylum Streptophyta; class Magnoliopsida; order Asparagales; family Asphodelaceae; genus Hemerocallis; species Hemerocallis citrina. The sequence continues at coordinate 83,068,012 of CM030358.1, forward strand.
TCGGATGCACTACGAGGATGGCGTCTAGAACCGCTAGGTCGTGTCATTTTGAGCCTCGAAAAATTGTAATGTATATAATTAACTACATTGCATTTCTCTATTATATGCCTACAAACAATTCTTAGGTACAACTATTACATACAAATGCAATTGATCACAAACAAGTCACCACTAACAAGGGTGGGGTCACCACTTATGCATTACATCGAACACCGAATGTGCATAACAAAGAATTCGATCACTTACACAATTCATCGAACACTTTATGTGCATTTCAGAAACCCAACCTTAACTTCAAACCAAACACAACCCATCTTCAATTTCCAACCTAAACCCTAACCCTACATTTAATTTAAAGTTAAAGCATAATGCTAATCATAACCCTAACCCTATCCGTATAGATTGTATGAGTCAAGTAAAAACATACCTTAATGTTGTCAAAAAACGAACTAAGTGACTAGAGATTTGTTAGGGAATGTTAGATATTTTGCCAATTTAACTTAGCAACCAACGGTTGAGGTAGTAGACAAAGATTAGAGCTAGGGTTTTGGTTGGAATCGGGAAGGAGATGAGAAAGGGTTACAAAGAAACTTGGTGAATTGATTCTCTTATGTTTTTCGGGGTAATAAAGTGGTGGCCTAGTAAACTCGCCATTCCCAACAGCGCGTGTAGTTATAAGATCATCGCTGTTGGGAACAGCAAGTTAATTTGTTTTTTTTATAAACTAAACTCGTTGTTGGGAACAACGAGTATCTAATAAGATTACAACAACTTCGTTTTTCCCCAAGTGTTGGCTCTGCTATGCGAAATTTTCTACATCCTTGCTGTTCCGAATAGCGAGTTTAGTACAATGATCCTCGCTTTTGGGAACAGCGAGTTATTTTCAAATTTTTTTAACTACACTCGCCGTTGGGAACAGTGAGCTTATTAAAAAATTAGCATTAAACTCGCCGTATCCCAATGACGAGCATGAAACAACTAAACTCGCCGTTGGGAACATCGAGTTTAGTTGTTGTGTCCACGAGCACAAATAGTTTCGGGGACTGTCCTCATTTTGCAAATATTTTCAAAAATTGGCATTATTTTTATTTTTTTTTTGCTGCACTGCACCCAAGTTGGGTGGATCGGCACTACTCCCAACGTTTTCTCATATATATATGGTAAATTTTATTTTATTTATTTATTACTAGTAATTTACACGTGCGATGCATGTTTTAATATTTTTTATAAAATTAAAAAAAAATGATGTAGGGAGAACTCGAACCTGAAACCTTCTTCATATTAATTATGTACGTGCGTTGCACATGTTGGTAGATATACAAATGACACTAAGACATTCTCCCATTATAATATTAGAGATTAGAGATTGATATGGCTAAAAATAGGATTAAATCGGGACCGTTCACATCGGAGACGAATCTTAAAGCTCAGGGGTAAAATGGTAATTTCACCTACTAACGGGTCCGAAGCAGGTACTGGGTCTCCTTCTCACAGATCCAATAACTCGCGAACGGATCCACCTCAACTGGGTACGGGTCCCGACCCGATACAAACCCAGTCCGACAGGATAGAATTATGGTCTCTGATTGAACCAAATCAACGGGCCTGATTCACTACTATCCTCTCACCGGGAATTAAGGGATTACATTCCTAATCAGATTACGAGGATTTTACGCCTTATCAGATCACAGGAATCACATTCCTAATCTGATCCCAACGGCGACTATAAATACCCCCCACCTACCACTGTTACAGGTTAATCACTTTTTTGCCAACTTAAGCTCTTTTTTAATCATCACTGGTTACTGACAAGAGCGTCGGAGGGTGCGTCGCCGGGATCAACCCCGGTGTATCGTACTTCCTTGCAGGTGAACGGCGGGAGTCGGCATCCCAACTCCGACGAACAGGTTTGGACTCGCTATTCAGGTTTTTCCACGAACCCACAAATTATATCTGTTTACCCCCACACCAGATTCAGCGGTAACAGATTGGCGCCATCTGTGGGAAACCATACGAATAGCCTCCGCCTCTTCCTCGTCGACTAGCTATTCTCCAGCCATGCTTCCCAGAAAAGTAAGATCCAGGGGGTCCAACCGTGGACCCAACCCTGTTGATCAACAGAAGGAAGTCCCCGTCCATCCCGCTCCGCAGCAGGGGTAACTTCCTCCTCCGGCCGAGGACCATTTCCAACAGGACCAGCCTCCTCTTCTGAATCAGCAACCCCCTAACGGTCCCGCTGGTCCTAACCTGCAGAAGCAAAAGCAACCTCTCCATCAGGACCGCATCTCGATACACAATGCCTCTACGGACTCTTACGCCTCCCACAGTCCTCAGGCCCCTGATCTTCGAAATACCGTCCTCAACCGACAGAAAGATGAGGATCTTTGCCGCCGTCTGGATGAAAAGCGGGCCCGAGAGGGAGCCTCCCGCCAGCAACGTCCAGATGAGCGAAATCCTCACCACCGAGACTATAGAAGGTCCCCTACCCGAAGAGGGATGAAAGAGTCCCCCGAACACCATAGGAGAAGACCTCATTCCCCTGCCGGTCGACAACATTCGAGGAACGATGAGGCACCCATCACCCGTGCCGAGTTCCAGCAGTTCCAAGCAACGGTGTTGCAAGCCCTCAACCTCCGACCCAACAATAAAAATGCTCAGAGGGCTCCTACCCCTCCACGGGTCCAAAGTCCTCACCATCGGTCCATAACTCCTCCTCCGGCTCCTAGCAACCAACAGCGCATGCCTAGCCTTCGCCGCTCCCAGAGCTACCGTCGTCGCTCCCCTTCCTATGAAGACGAGTCCAGAGGCTCGTTTGACTATCGTCAAAGGGACGATGCTCTCTACCGCCGTCTCCACGAGATGGAGAGGCGCATCGGCCAAATAGACAAGGATGAGAAGTTAAGAGGAAGGACCATCCGCCCGAGCAGATCTCCCTTCTCCCGGACCATCATGGAAGCTCCTATCCCAAGAGGTTTCGAACCCCCGAAGTTCGAAACTTACTCGGGGGAGTCAGACCCCGTGGACCACATCGAAAGCTTTAAGACCCTCATGCTAATCCACCAAGCTTCCGATGCTTTGCTGTGCAAAACCTTCCCCGCCACTTTTAAGGGTTCGGCTCGGGAGTGGTACTCACCCCGTCTTCCATATTCTCCTTCGAGCAATTCGAGAGCCTCTTCATCACTCATTTTGTGAGTAGCAGACGCACGGAGAAGACTAAAATCTCGTTACTCCAGCTCCGCCAGGAGAAGGGAGAGAAGTTGAGAGACTATGTGAGGAGATTCACTGCAGAAGTGAGATCCATTGCTTCCCTTGACCAGCCTCTTGCAACGGCCGCCTTCCAATCGAACGTCCTCAACTCTAGCCTTCGCTCCTCCCTTGCCAAGAAGCCCCCACATAATTTCGCCGACCTCCTTCTTAGGAGCGAGAAGTACATTCGGGCCGAAGAAGCCGAGAATCTCCCGGGATTTGAGGAGACATCTTCCGGGAACAAACGGAAGAGCACAAGCGAAGAGGGCTCCCAAAAATCCCAGAAGGACGGTAATGGACAGCGTCGCCCGACTCCTCGGTTTGAGAAGTTCACCCCCCTCATTGCCAATATATCAGAAGTTCTTATGGAGGTGGACAAGGAAGGGCTCCTCCGCGCTCCCCCGAGAATGAATATACCTGGCAAGAAGAGGAACAAGGATAAGTGGTGCCGCTTTCACAGGGACCACGGCCATGACACGGAAGATTGTCGGGCTCTGAAGGAGGAGATCGAAGAACTCATACAGCGGGGGCACCTGACCAAGTTCGTCCAAAAAGAGGGGGCCAAGCTTCCCCCATGAGGAGCCAACAAACAAACCGAAGGGCCCGCTGAGCTTTAAGACTCAGAATCTCCCAGCTCCTCCCAAGAGGTCTTCACCTTATTGTAGAAGTAGGATCCTGATTTTCAATAAGGCCGATGCTTGTAACCCGGCCGATAGCATGTAATAATGGCTCGCCCTATTGAACCGGCCACTTAGTTTATTTCAAACTTTACATCTTTTCATTGAAAGTTATTGCTCTTGCCTCTCTATCTCTCCGAGTCACGACTCTCTTAAATGGTGGGTTCGGAGCCCAGCTTCTTCTACATGGCTGCTCCCGCAACTTACCAACCTCTACCGATGGTTCGGAGTCCAACACTTGGCTCGATTCCTCTTCAAATAACCTGCTCTTCAGCGGATTAGAAGTGGTTCGCCATTCGGAATTGCTCCCACAACCGTTGAATACCTCTACCGATGGTTCGGAGTCCAACACTTAGCTCGATTCTGCTTCAAATAACTTGCTCTTCAGCGAGTTAGAAGTGGTTCGCCATTCGGAATTGCTCCCACAACCGTTGATTCTCTCACATAAGCAGCGAGTTTGGAGCTAAAGCTCTCCCCTAGAGTTGCTCCTCACACTCGTCTCACAAATGGCTCTCTTCCAGAGCCGAGCTCTTCACTCAGCTCGCCCCCGAAGCGGACCTCTTCTCAACGAGTTCGGAGCTCACAACTCTCTCCTAGAGTTGCTCCTCAAACTCACCTCACAAATGGCTCTCTTCCAGAGCCGAGCTCTTCACTCCGCTCGCCTCCGAAGCGGACCTCTTCTCAACGAGTTTGGAGCACAACTCTCTCCTAGAGTTCTTCCTCACACTCACCTCACAAATGGCTCTCTTCCAGAGCCGAGCTCTTCACTCTGCTCGCCTCCGAAGCGGACCTCTTCTCAACGAGTTCGGAGCTCACAACTCTCTCCTAGAGTTGCTCCTCAAACTCGTCTCCCAAATGGCTCTCTTCCAGAGCCGAGCTCTTCACTCCGCTCACCTCCGAAACAGACCTCTCCTTGACAAGTTTGGAGCACAACTCTCTCCTAGAGTTCTTCCTCACACTTGTCTCACAAATAGCTCTCTTCCAGAGCCGAGCTCTTCACTCCGCTCGCCTCCAAGACGGACTTCTCCTCGACAAGTTTGGAGCGCAACTCTCTCCTAGAGTTCCTCCTCACACTTGTCTCACAAATAGCTCTCTTCCCGATCCGAGCTCCTCCCTCCGCTCGGATGCCGAGCAAGTGCCGATCCGACCCCAACATCACAGAGCCCGGTCGGCTAACCGAGCAAGTGCCCATCCGAGCCCCAAAACGGAGAAAAATCACTTTTCCCTCAACATTCGGGTAAGATTTCGATCAAACGGCTCAGATCGCTCTAGCAGCACTAAACGACAAGATAGTGTTTTCTTGGAGACTGTGCCCGCCTCGAGATCCGCGCTGAGATCAACGGCTCAGATCGCTCCAGCAGCACTAAACGACAAGATAATGTTTTCTCGAAAACTGTGCCCGCCTCGAGATCCGCGCTGAGATCCAACGGCTCAGATCGCTCCACGTCGCTCCGTATTCCGAGCCGAGCGACTAGCGATCCGACCCACTCGCGCCTCTTCTTCGCCCCTAGGGTCTTCCTAGCACATCTTACAAGGGTCTTCCTAGCCCAAGGGTCTTCCTAGCACATCTTACAAGGGTCTTCCTAGCACAAGGGTCTTCCTAGCACGTCTTACAACGGTCTTCCTAGCACAAGGGTCTTCCTAGCACATCTTCTCCGCTCCTAGGAGTGGAGCTCCTCTTCCAAAATCCCCAAGACCAAAGCACTTATCAACTTCATGAAGACGAGGATGTTGCGGGGCTATTTTGACCATGAAGGAGGGTGAATCTTCATCCCACTCCTAAAGAGAAGTTGTAGATCTTCGAATTATCTTCGAAACGAGGGGTCGCACGCCCCGATCGGACCTTCGTAGCACCGGGAAAGTGGATCTCAGTACAGCTACGCCGAATAGCTCGGAAATCCGAGCCGAACCACTCGCGGGAGGGAAAAATCCGAACCGAACCCGAGCAACTGTCGAATCCGAGCTCTTCCCTCCGCTCGGATGCCGAGCAAGTGCCGATCCGACCCCAACATCAAAGAGTCTGGTCGGCTAACTGAGCAAGTGCCCATCCGAGCCCCAAAACGGAGAAAAATCACTTTTCCCTCAACATTCGTGTAAGATCTCGATCGGACGGCCCAGATCTTGCCAGCGTCGCTAAACGACAGGATAATGTTTTCTTGGGAACTGAGCCCGTCTCGAGATTCGTGCCACCAACCAACGGCCCAGATCGAGCCACGTAGCTCGGATCTACCATCCGAGCTACTGCCCTACCGAGCAGCAAAGTGGTGAAAAATACTCCTCAAAATCCGTGTTCGGATTTGCCGAGCAAGAAGCAGAGGAGAGAAATAATAATAATAATAATAATAAAAGGAGGCCGGGTTCGGACCCGTTAAGAGGATCCAGACCCGAAGTCCTTCCTTTCCTCTTCTTCTCCATACTCCCGCAAAAACAGACCAGAGAAAAAAAAATAGACCCAAAGCTTCGTTGCCGAACTCCAACGCAGGGCTCCACCTCGCCGACCACCGAGCTCCCTCACTCCACCTGTCGAAGCTCCGAGGCATCGAGCTCCACGCCGCCCCACTTCACCGGGCTCCACGTTCGCCATTACAGAGCTCCGTCATCCCGAGCTCCCCCTACAGTCGAGCGACCTCCTTCAACCTCGAGCTCGCCTCTCACTGAACTCGTCGAACAGCTCGTCACTGAGCTCCTCCTTCCCTATCAGCGAGCTCTGCAAAACTCCACCGCCGGCGAGCTCCATCCTCGCCAACCTCGCCGAGCGTAGCCATGGCGCCGAGCTCCACGACAGCGAGCTTCCATCGACGAGCGCAGACCACCTCAAATCGCCACAACTCTCCATTGCGTTCAAGCTTCGTCGACCATGGCCGAAGCTCGAACCCCACACAGTCGTCGCCGAGCCCTCCACTTCGCGAGCACCAACTGCCGAGCTCCACCGCCTACCGATGTCGAGCTCGCCATCTAACCGCCTCGCCATTACTGCCGAGCCTCAACCTCCACCTCTGGTTGTAGAGCTCCAAAACAACCTCTCCTCACCTCCGACGAGATCCTCTCCACTAGTCGAGCTTGTTCGAAGCTCCGAACCCATTCCCGAGCTCACGCCGTCGATGAAGCTTCGCCAAAGCGTCGAGCTCCCCTCGCCATCTCGCCGACCTCTCCCATAGTCGAGCTCGCCTCCTCTCCGCTGAGTTTGTAACTCCCTGTCCCAGTTGTACGTATTTTACTACGTAAATTTTTGTACTTCAATTTTCAGATCAGTTTTATTTTTCTCTTTGGACTATTTATCTAAGCCAGAATATTTTTCTGATCAATTCTATAATTTTGTGATTTTTCGATTAGAGTTTAAATACAAATTTTAAACCGTGATTAATCCTAATCCTAATCCTAATCCTAATTCTAATCCTACCTAATTCTACGCCTAACTCCTCATTTTTCCTATACCTATGATGATTTTTCAACACCTCCACCACCCTACACTCTTATTTTCCTAACCTATCCCTTGATTTTTCTACAGCCAACTACCCCCCTTTGATTTTTCTACACCTCTCCTATCCCTTCCGTCACTATCTCCTCTTTCATTTTTCTACAACCACTACAACCAACATAATACTCATGCATGCATACATGCATGCTGTGCCTCTCACTTCTTTCTTTCTTTCTTTCTATATATACACCCTACCTCTTTCACATATCTACATCTCATTCTTCTTTTTTTTTCCTCATTCTCTTCCCCTGCCTTCTTCTCTTCCTCTGCCTCCTTCACATCCGAGAGCAAGCAACGCCCAAGCTCCACTTCACATTCCACTTTCGAGCCAACGACTCCGCTTCTACGATCCCGTGAACCCCGAAAAATAACCCGACGCCGCGCCACCTTGTTGTCGTCGCTCACCGTTGCTACCGTTAGCTACCGTCTTACCGCCATTCTTACCGCCGTTGTGCCACCGTCCGTTGCCGACGTTGCTTCCTTCCGTGGTTAACACTACCACCGTAATCGTCACATTATAAGGCAAGTACCTTGTACACTATTTTTGTTCTCGTACAAGCATTTTCCTTTGACTCGTGGCAAGTAGTCTAGTTATCATCATATTTTATTGTCAAACTCTATTCTAGTCACTGGTTCCATGCTATATCAACTCAAGAGTGAACCGTTAACACATTTCGAATCGTGTTATCGAATATCGAATATTCAACCTTACTCTCTCTAAAATTTCTTAACCTTGCACTAATAATTCGACCATGCTCCCAATATTGGATTGAAGATTTTCTACATGGAAATCGTAGCCCATCGAGTCCCGAATCCAGAACATCTGACGATTTCTCAATCGGATGTATAGATTGTAAGATATCGCGATTTTAGTACTGTCATATTGTGAATTTCTGAACCTGCACGGGATTGCTAACCGGCATCTCGTACTGAGAATTTGACCATGTTCCCGACACTGGATCGAAAAACATTCTACATGAAAATCGTAGCCCTTCGAGTCTAGATATCCGAAACATCCTGAAGTTTCTCAATCTGATGTATAGATTGTGAGATATCGCAGTTTTAGTATTGTGACTCCGAATTTCCAGAATGCGCGCGAAACATCGAAACCAGCGAAGAATGAATTTGTACGCATCGCTACTGTCTTTAGAATGTATCGTGTGAATATGCGTTGGAACCGAAAGAGAGTCTACTTTCTAGAATCTCTGACGGAATTGGATTTATTTTTCTGTAACAACGGGAAAGTGAATTTGAATGCAGATATGTCAAGTTGTCTAAAAATTCATCTATACATTTTTGCATATAAACCCTTTATTTTTCATAATTAATAAACTGAATGTATTATTGTTCTTGTAATAATAACTTGCATAGATATAATAGGTTGATAGAATGTATTTTATACCACTTGATAATTCTATAATAACTACTACCGATATACGTACTCGTTTCACGTCTCATGTCCCTGATTACTGCCCTTGATATTTTTCTTGACTAAACTATTTGATTACACCGTTCCACTAGTCGTACCAACTGCATGTTCATAATTAATTATAAAAGAATAACAAGCCGGGGTTGTAAGGGTACGGCTTAATAGTGGACAATATAGGGGAGTATACTCGGAAGGGGGCCCGTGTTTCCCGAAATAGTGATTCTTGATTCTTGATTCTTGATTATACAATTCTTGATTACATAATTCTCGATTACATGATTCATGATTACATGTCTTGATACTATCACTGGAAGACCCGAGTACATAATCCTATAGAATTCACTACTTAAGTCTAAACGTCACATGATTGATATGCACCGAACTTGTGGTATGGGACACAAGATTGTGTGCATTAGATAAGTTAATAAAATAGATAAACCTGAGATCTTCACTAAGCATGATTCTTGATTATATGACTCTTCGTTACATGACTCTTGATTCTTGATTACATGACTCTCGATCCTTGATTACATGATTATCGATTAACTGAGTCTAGGTTATCAATTGCTTTTATCTCGAAGTCTAGAATACACCAGTTACAGTTATTACTTACATGATCATATTGTCCCAGTTCTTTGCTTACTTTCATATTGTATTTGTACTTCTACTTCTTATTTCTTCCATGTTATATCTTGTTATATTACCCCTTTTTTTGCTTGTTGCTACTTGCTGCCCGAAACTTGCTCTAACGGGAACTTTTTCTATTTTTCTTTGAGTTAATGATTATACAGGTACTGATGGACCAGATGAGCAGACTCTCTAGATGATCATTGCTACTTTGCTACTACTTCATGTTGTTTTTCTTTCAGTCGCTATTTTATCTAGTTGTTATAGCGAACTGTCCATCGTACTGTTTTAATTATGGCACCTTGTATTCTCGGGCATTTTGACCCGATGTTGATGTACTATCTGGATGATGGTTATTTTATTTTCAGCTCATGTGATCATTATATTTGTCTGCGTAAATGTGTTATAAATATCTTGTTGAGCTTATAATTGTACAGCTTATGGATGATGTATATCATTCGCTGGACCTTAGTTGCGTGCCTGTATTTCCGTATAGTGGGAAGCGGGGCGTGACAGAGTTCCTCCCCGCCACCGACGTCGAGCTCCCCTCGTCGTTGAGGTGGCGCCAAAGGGATAAAACGAAGAAGGGGGAAGGCGAGACGAAGATGGAAGGAGAAGACGAACGAATGCGTGAAGAAGAACAAAGGAGAGGGGAGCGGAAGCGAAGGAGAAGAAAGAAGAAAAGGACAGAGCAGAAGAAGGAAAAAAAAAAAAAAATTTAATGCCCAGTCGGATTGCCGAGCAAGTCCCCATCCGAGCTCCACAAACGGAGAAAAAAGTCGCCGAGCGACTATGACCGTTGGATCTTCCAGAAATTCACGCTTCTGGTGATGGACGGTCCAGATTGCGCCACGTGCGCTAAACGACAAGATAACGATTTTTTGGGAAACGCGCCTCCTCGAGATTCGTGCCTGGATCTGACGGCACAGATCGCGCCACGTGTGAGGTAATATTTAATTAATTAATTAATTTATTTAATTGTTTTAATTATTTAAAAATTCCGAAAAAATATTTAAAAAATCGGAAAAAATTAATTAAAAATTCTAAAAATAATTATTAATTCAGAAAAAATATTTTAAAATTCTGGAAAAATAATTATTAAATTAGAATAATTAATTAATATTTTCGATAATTAATTATTTAATTCGGAAAATGAATAAAAAATTCAAAAAAATGAGAAAAAATCCAGAAAATTCTGGAAAAATCACCAAAAATCCAGAAAATTCTAAGAATATTTTTGGGCATTTTACAAGCCCATAATAACACCGTTACACCCCAAGCAAGATCCAAAACTCCCTTAAGAACACCGATAAAATCCCGTACGCCATAGAACAGTAAAACTAATCCTCAAAGACTGAAAAACTCAGTCTCTAGGAGTGGGGGGCTCGTGATATGGCTAAAAATAGGATTAAATCGGGACCGTTCACATCGGAGACGAATCTTAAAGCTCAGGGGTAAAACGGTAATTTCACCTACTAACGGGTCTGAAGCGGGTACTGGGTCTCCTTCTCACAGATCCAATAACCCGTGAACGGATCCACCTCAACTGGGTACAGGTCCCGACCCGATACAAACCCAGTCCGACAGGATAGAATTAGGGTCTCTGATTGAACCAAATCAACGGGCCTGATTCGCTACTATCCTCTCACCGGGAATTAAGGGATTACATTCCTAATCTGATTACGAGGATTTTACGCCTTATCAGATCACAGGAATCACATTCCTAATCTGATCCCAACGGCGACTATAAATACCCCCTACCTACCACTGTTACAGGTTAATCACTTTTTTGCCAACTTAAGCTCTTTTTAATCATCACTGGTTACTGACAAGAGCGTCGGAGGGTGCGTCGTCGGGATCAACCCCGGTGTATCGCACTTCCTTGCAGGTGAACGGCGGGAGTCGGCATCCCAACTCCGACGAACAGGTTTGGACTCGCTATTCAGGTTTTTCCACGAACCCACAAATTCTATCTGTTTACCCCCACACCAGATTCAGCGGTAACAGAGATTATTATTATTTTTGAGGAGAGGGGGGGGGGGGGATGGATTTTTTGCAGTGCTAGGCCACTTTTTGAAACTATTTGCAATTTTGGGCCACAAACCAAACTATTAGCATTTTTAGCTAGGCAGTGCCACGTCAGCAGAGGCCGCTATTGGGAATAGCGGCCTCTTCATAGCGACCAACACATTGGACTCCTATACTTGGCAGATAATAGAGGGTATTGTATAATTGCAAACCACTTGGTATAACTGAGTTCGCTATTGTCAGTAGCGGCCTTGTATAACTAAGGTCGCTATTCCCAATAGCGACCTCAGGTGGGACTTGAACAGATTGGGCCAACCTGTGGTCGCTATTGGGAATAGCGGCCTTAGTTATACAAGGTCGCTATTGACAATAGCGACCTCAGTTATACCAAGTCGTGTCCATTATACAATATCCTCTCTATAAGCTGACAATGGTGGGAGGTCGCTATGAAGCGGCCGCTATTCCCAATAGCGGCCGCTGCTGACGTGGCACTGCCTGGCCAAAAGTGCTAATAGTTTGGATTGTGGCCCAAAATCGCAAATAGTTTCAAAAAGTAGCCTAGCACTGCAAAAAATTCGAGGGGGAGGGGGAAGGGTTGAACTATGAAAATATTATAATAACATGTAGTGTAGATTAGCTTGGTGGGCCATTTAATTTTATTCAGAAAACTTTACTTGAGCTGAAAAGGAAGGGTCTAATTTTGGCCCAGCCCTAGAGTAAAATTTATACTCGAAATTGAGTCGAATTGAGGTTGGAACCGCACTCAATTGTATGTTGGTTCCGGGTTGGATGGCACACTTCCGAACCGAACTAACAATTTTAACCAGCTGCGTTCTTGAAACCTGATTAGTACGCTACGAGGTTTTAGGATGTACGATGTCTTAACACGGTTTATTAATCACCGCCTAATCACAAGTATAAATACCCGTCCTTTTTATCACAAGCGTCGATCAAACTAGGGCACACTATTTGGAGATATCCAAGATTGCCTCTCCTTTCAAAGATCATATACGCGCGGCTGCGGAGATTGTTATCCCTCCATCGGGGAAAAAATTGTTCGCTCCCATTTTCTTCAAAAGTTGGGTAATCTTTTCACTCTTTTTTCATCAATTTATTTTTCTTCCTTTTCCCTTTTAAATTTCTCTTATAATTTTCCTCTCAATTTAGGATCGAAAGATTGGAGGAGCGATCGGGTGTCCGTTGGATTCAACCAGAAAAGGTACTAAATTCGATTATTATGTCAATTTCTTGTGTTTAATGCTGAGTCAATAGGAATTCTAGGGTTTTACTGTTAGTTTTTGAAATTGGGGTTTTAATTTTGAAATTGATTGGGGTTTACACGTTCTAATTGGAAATATAGGGTTTTTTTATTACTGAATTACGAAAGCCAATGCGAATTGGTGTATCCTATTATCTTCACTAGTAATTTACACGTGCGATGCACGTTTTAATAATTTTAAAAAATAAAAATAAAAACTCTGACGTAGGAAGGATTTGAACCGGAAACCTCCTTTATATTAATTATGTACGTGCGTTGAGCATGTTGGTAGAATGACAAAATGACAAATGATACTAAGGCCTTCTCTCATTATAATATTAGAGATTAGAGATTATTAACTGAATTAGGAAATTTATGAATTTCAGGATTAGTGGAAATTTACAAGTTTTATCTAATTTAAGTTTTACATTACATTAAGGTTCGCAGTTTAATTATCTGCTTATTTTAGGACACAGAAGGTGTTTGTGAAAATGCTTTTGAGAAATTTTGGTAATACGTGTTTACTTAAAATTCATTATTAGCATTATATTGCTTCAATTTAATCATACATATATGGATATGGAAGGTAAAAGTCTAATTACTTATTTATGTTCACCAGATCCAAAATAACCAAAATTTCAATGAGAAAGAGATGAAGCAAAGAAATTCTTGACTGTCTCTCTCATATATATACTCAGATAATCAGATATGTGTACTATATCAATTGTCAAGGCAAAAGTCTAGTTACTTATTTTTCTTTTTTCAACGTGCCCTCTCTAATGTTTATGGTTGCCTTCCCTTTGAATGTCCCTTACTCTGCTTCATCCAAATCTCTCAGTTTTTACATGTTGCTTTTGCTTTGCCTTGCAATGCAGGATAACTTTTAGCTTAGTATGCACCATTCATGTACATATGAACCCTAGCAACATGCACTTACATATTTATAGGGTTTTAATAGTGATTTGATAGGGTTTTAACACATCAGTATTGGAAATCTAACATTTTAACTAAATTGTTCCATTGTACTATCTTCATTATTAATCGAGTACATTTTAACTAAATTGTTCCATTGTACTATCTTCATTATTATGACAACTGAGCTCCAACTATCACAATCTTGAAAAGTAAAACTTCAGTATTTGTTATATATAACCTTTCTCTCAGGTATCTTTATGTGTTTGGATACTAAGTTAAGGCTGGGAGTTTGAAGGGAAGGATGGAGATTTCTAGTATTGGTAAGGAGGGATCAGAACGTAGGGAAGACTAAAGTAGGGAGAGGGTGGGAGGTTTATCTTTTTAATGTCAGTCTTTGTAATTTTAGGGTCTACTATCGAAATATAGGGTTTTAGTTTTGAATTTGATTAGGAATTTATACACCTCTCTTGGAAATCTAGAATTTTCGTAGAAATGTAAAGACAGTGCAACTCAAACTATCATATTATCACTATTAGTAATGAAGTTATTCTCCTTTTTGGCTGATTTCATAGGTTATCTAGGATCAGTAAGTTGCATATAGATGTTAAAAGTTTTAAAATTGGGTTGAAATTAAAGATGCAAGGTGCTCTACATATTGAATGAGCATGCAAGGTGTTTGTGAAAATGCAGATATAGGCCTACTTGCTTGAAACGTCGTACTATGACCCCATGAAACAGTTGTCAGCTTCTAGCAGAAAATGTATAACCTTCCTATAAGGCTTTGACAGTTGTCTTCAGCAGTGCATCATCTGTCCCTTACAGTGTGTTCTTATCCTTTTGATTTGAGACTTTGTTAAACAGTTGATCATTATGTTTTTTAATGAATTTTATCTGAACAGTACTGAAATACTTAGATTCACGAAGCATGGCTGCTTCCACATTAGCTGTATTGTACCCATGTATATGTAACATCTGGGTAACAGGTACCGTCAGTGGCGGAGCCAAGATTTTCATCCACCAGGAGCGAAATCACAAGAACTAAAAATTTATAAAAGTTTTTGAACATGCACACTCATATTACAAAAGCAATTAAACAAGAATTATAAATGTGGTTTTTCCAGGTAGAAAATTGACCCAAAAGCATAACTATAGGCTTGGCATCAAAATCACTATTTGTCTAGAAAAAGAAGATTAAGGAACCATAGATCAGAAGTTTAAGTCAGTTATTAATAACAAGAAAAATTAATTTGCTGAAGCATCTAAAGGTTAATATGCCTGCATTGGGAATTTTTGCAGGACGTTTTCAAGATAAGAGGAATATCTAAATAAATACTCACCAGTGAAGGAGAAGAAAAATCATTGCAGGTAGGCATCTTCCAAAGGCTTTAATTTTTCAATGTATAATTTCTTCAAGCCATCAGTAATTGAAGTGACGGAGTTCAAAGGTAATTGCACAGAAATTTACAAAGCAGGAATACTCAGTAACTACACATGCTCATGCTATATGCACTGATAAAATCATAAAATCAAAATTTTATGATAAATTATAAGAAGGGCTGAGTAAATTTTGCAAAATCGAAACCACACCTCTTTTGATGGTTTTGAGTTGCAAAATTGAAATGATGATAGTGTATTGAGCTTTTGAGGAGGTACTACATCACAAATTCACAATAAACAATTACATAACATGAATATTAAAATATCCATCTCAATAACAACAAGAAAACATAGGATTGAGAAAACAAGAGGATTCAGGGTAATAAGAACCTCATTAAATTTCAAAAGTATAGTTATTCAATCCTTGCAATTCGTTAATTTTATACAAATGAGATCCTAATAGATATCCCATGATGAGAATTCCTGACAAAAAACTAGAAGAAATAACCAAAATATTGCAATGAAAATCCTAGGAAATTAGTTGAACAATTTGCACTTAGCAAGAGGAACTATAATATGGGAATAACATTCGTAGCAGCAAATCAGGAATTCAGGTGTATTTAATTATGACCCATGGGTGTCTACATCTCTCAATCTATATAGCAACGAATAAGCAAGTATTGCAAGGAAATTTTTAGTTTAGCAGCGTGATGGTCACTAAAGGAGCTTAAGAAAATTTCCCTTAGAATCAAGACATATAAAAAAAAAGCAGAGGGCACAAATAAGAAGATATGTGTATTCAGTCAATAAGCTGGCCCCATTGAATGAAGCTTTCCAGATCCCTAATAAATCTGTAGTGTTCAAAGCTTCAATACAAGCTGTGGATCATCAAAAGATCATCCGTTAAACCCAAAACTAAAAATCAAGCCCTACTTATTTCAAGAAACCCCTACCAAATCAAGCTTCCCCGATCCAAGACCTCCCCATAAACAATCCGATCCACTTCAAATCACTGAACTAAAATCTATAGTTTCCAAAAGCTTCTATACAAACTTCAGGTCACTGAAAACCAAAATCGTGCCCTAGAAATGCCAAGAAAAATTTAGAACCCCTCAAATCGGGCATGGTGACTCGGAAATCAATCGAACTACGCGATCTGATCAACAATTAGATCAAAGCAACCAAAAGAACATGCGATCGTAATTGAGAGATCCAAGAATTTTGGGGGAATCTTGAGAGACTTACTTGAGATTCGGTGAGGAATCTAGGACTGGAATTGGACGAGAGATTAGAGGAGAGACGGAGAGGAGAAAAGGTTTAGAGAAGGAGCAGACCAGTTTTCAACTAAATTAAATTTAGTGGAAGCCTGGAAGGAGAGGGGAAGTGGGAACTGAAGGAGAGAAGCATGGGCTTGGGGCCTTGGGCCAGGGAGGGGAGCGATTTGGGCTGAGTGAGGGGAGCAGAATTTTTTAAGTATTGGGCTTTTTAAAGAGCTACGAAATTCAGGGGGAGCGGCTGCTCCCCCTGGCCCTTCACTCCCTCCGCCCCTGGGTACCGTCAGTGCCAGTGTTAATACATCCAGGTTCTTTTGATGATTGAATTAGTTGGTTTGACTCGTGGCTTTAGAAATGCACTGGACTGAGCATGCAATACCTGCCTGCATACGGTGCTTACATATTTCTTATGTGCATGTCAATATAAACTGTCTGGATTTGTTCTATTATATATATATTTGTGTGTGTGTGTGTATGTCGGTGATCCCCTAAGGCCCTATCTCACTCTTTATTTTGTGGCCTCATAAGAACACGGTGATATAGACCCCCCCAACAAATCTTGTTCACCATTTGTTCATGTCTTACAATGTGACAAAAATTGTATGGCTAAAAATTCTTTATTTTTCATCTTGGGTCTATTGATGATTGTATTAGTTGCTTTGAGTTGTGGCTTGCAGGATTTTGTAGAAATGCAGTGGAATGAGCATGCAATACCTGCCTTATATATTCAACATCCTTCATAAGGTGCTTACATATTTCTAATGAGCATGTCAATATAAATTGTCTGGATTTGTTCTATTATATATATATATATATATATATATATATATATATATATATATATATATAGGGGTGATCTCCTAAGGCCTTACCTCACTCCATATTTTGTGGCCTAAGTGAACCCGTTGATATAGAGCCCCCCCTGAAAAATTCAAATCGCTCATCTTGTTCTCCATTTGTTCATGTTTTACAATGTGACAAAATTGTATGGCTATGTTTTTTATTTTTCTAATGACATGATGGATGAGAAAATGGATATCAAATAATTTGATTTTACACATTTCAGCTATCTTAGGCATGTATAACAAGCTGAATGGTTCAGATTTTTTATAGGAGGTTTGTATCATGGACAACCTTAAAATAAGAAGTGAGGTTGGGGCCTTAAGGGATCACCTCCCTATATATACACGCACAACTGTTCATGTGCTGCAAACTCGCTGCGCAGCCATCCGATCTTGCATGATCATGATCGGACGGTCACACGTGATCAGTGCGAACCCGATCACCGTCCTATATATATATATATATATATATATATATATATATATATATATATATATATATGTATGTATAGGGAAAAAGGTGTATGAGCAACTTGCACATTTAGTAAATAAGCAATTGATGATGTGGCATGCACGTGATTGAAAAATCCTTAAAAGGGTTAGTTGTCCAATGTATCACATGCATGCCACATAATCACTTGCTCATTTACTAAATGAGCAAGTTGCTCATATCCCTTTTACCCTATTTCTTCGAGGCATCAGAGAAGTTGGAGCAGGTGTACAACTCGGCTCAACCCCACTTGGATTCAGCAAAAACTGTAAGTTCCTTAAACTATTGTCAATGTTTACTGGCAAATATATTACTTATTTCTGTCATTTTTTATTGTCCTTTTCTTCCATCGAACTTTTGTGCTAGTTAAATAGCTAATATTTTGAACTAAATCTGTAATTGCACGAAGAAATGGATCCCTGCTGTTAAGGAGCAACTAGTGGTGGTTATATCTAACACTGGAACCTGCGTAACAAAAGAGGTTTACAAGAACTACTGAGGTCTACAAGGCATCTAAAAGCACTATTGCGCAACATATTGTCAAAATACACTAAGTAACATATCGTTGTTTCTGGGTAACTTTTCTCAAGTTTTAGATTCACTGTTTGGACTTTTGCTTTCCACTTATATTATTATTTCTTTCTGAGTGAATAATACCAGATTTGATATATGAATTGGCTACAGGAAGTCAGGAAGTTCTCAGAGCCATCCATAGATCAAGTTGTTACTCTTGCTTTATGTAGCACAAGTACGGGTACAAGTACACGATACGGGTACGAGTACGGATGCGGGGATACACAATGTCTCGATATGGGTGTGTTTTTCGGTGTGTATAATATATATGTAATATTTTAAAATAAATATTACGTTAAAAAATAATAAATTCAAAAATATTGTAATAGCTTCAAAAGAATATCAAATCACCACTAACTAACAATTTAACATTTTAACATAACGATTAAGTGATTCGATACTACTAACAAAAGCAAATCCGTCATATGATTGATCATTCATATGCAAGCCACATCCCAACATAAAATGAACAATCACAAAGTCATAGTGACTATAAACTTCTAGGTCATATGAGTAAACCTATTGGGTATTGTATATCACTATCTATTATTTTATAATAATTTGTATTGGGTTATTGGATGTGTAACCAATAACACTAAACTTAACTTTAAAATAAATAGTTTCTTTTTTATTAAATAGTAAACACACCTAAATCGCACCCAAATATTTTATATTTATTTTAATCTGTAAAATAAGTGGGTTTGTGTCGGACACGCACCCATGCCGCACTCGGACGCACCTAGCACCCGGTGCGGGTACGAAGCCCAAAACTAAGCACATGTCCTTCGTAGCTCTTGCCAAACCACATCTGAAGAATCTACCTCTGACACGATGCGGGCTTCTCCTAGTAAGGTATGATCCTTCTTTGTGGATAATTAACAACGTTTTGTTTGTCAGACTATAATTTATTATTGAAGTTCTCAATATAAGCATATCAAAATTCCATTTTGTCAATTATAATTTTAGGATATATTTGAAAATGCAGTTGTGATACATGGAGATTGGTTCTGCTTAAAGGAAAGCGCATTTCTATTATTCATTAAGTTCCTGTGGGAAGACGCGACCTACAACAAACTAAGTCAATATTTCAATGGTACACGGTGATGACAGGCTGGCTTTTCTTATCTTTCTCTGTTGCTCGATTGCACTAATATGTAATTTCTGATTGACTTGCAGATTTGTAGGTAGGCATTCTTGAATAGTTGTGTGATCAAGTGAAGACCACTAACGCCCCATGCAGGTTTCTTCCTGTATGGTCGATACTCGATATTCAACTTGGTATAATTCTTCTGTGTACACATTTAAACTGATATACTGTTCTTGTGGGTTATAAGATCTGATGTGGGTTGGATGACGTGGCCCCTTCTGGGCCACAGGATCCCCTCAGGGAACGCGCATCACCGGATCATCCGGATCCGCCACGTCAGCATCAGAAAACCGCCCAGCCTCTGCCACATCAGCCTGGAAACCGTCCAGGCCTCTGCCACGTCAGCCCTATACTGCTCAGGCTTCCACCGCTTCAGGCCCACGGACAACCGGGTCCAGACCCGGTTGTCTTCTCCTATAAATACCAGACCCCCTATCCTTACCCAGGTAATCAAACTTTTCCCTCTCAAACCCTAGTTACTGTTACTCTCTCTCAGTAGCTAACTAGATCATCGGAGGGTCTGCCACCGGGACCAACCCCAGTGTTCCTAGACCGTCTGCAGGTACATGAGACCTCAGATCCGAGCCGAGCATCCAGCCTCCACCTCACTCCCGCCTACTTCCGTACCGTTCGCCCGGCTGAGGGTCGTCCGCACCAGAGCTTCCTCCACCAATACAAATCGAGTAAGAACTCACATCTGGTGCATCCACACGCCTCCCAAAAACAAACCACATCAGGTTGGCGCCGTCTGTGGGAAACGCCTAATGCGTGTGCCGACCCGAGTCCAGCTGTCACGCCCCGCTTCCCACTATACGGAAATACAGGCATGCAACTGAGGCCCAGCGAATGATGTACATCATCCATAAGCTGTACAATTATAAGCTCAACAAGATCTTTATAACACATTCACGCAGGCAAATATAATAATCACATGAGCTGAAAATAGAATAACCATCATTTGGATAATACATCAACATCGGGTCAAGATGCCCGGGAGTACAAGGTGCCAGAATTAAAATAATATGATAAGCAGTTCGCTATAACAACTAGATAAAATAGCGACTGAAAGAAAAACAACATGAAGTAGTAAGGAAGCAGCAACGATCGCCTAGAGAGTCTGCTCGTCGGATTCATCAGTACCTGTATAATTATTAACTCAAAGAAAAATAGAAAAGTTCCCGTTAGAGCAAGTTTCGGGCAGCAAGTAGCAACAAGCAGAAAAAGGGGTAATATAACAAGATATAACATGGAAGAAACAAGAAGTAGAAGTACAAATACAATATGAAAGTAAGCAAGGAACTGGGACAATATGATCATGTAAGTAATAACGATAACTAGTGTATTCTAGACTTCAAGATATAAGCAATTGATAACCTAGGCTCAGTTAATCGATAATCATGTAATCAAGGATCAAGAGTCATGTAATTAAGAATCATGTAATCAAGAGTCTTGTAATCAATAGTCATGTAATCAAGAGTCATGTAATCAAGAGTCTTGTAATCAATAGTCATGTAATCAAGAGTCATGTAATCAAGAGTCTTGTAATCAAGAGTCATGTAATCAAGAGTCTTGCTTAGTGGAAATCTCAAGTTTATCTGTGTTATTAACTTATCTAATGCACGCAATCCTGTGTCCCATACCACAAGTTCGGTGCATATCAATCATGTGACGTTTAGACTTAAGTAGTGAATTCTATAGGATCATATACTCGGGTCTTCCAGTGATAGTATCAAGACATGTAATCATGAATCATGTAATCGAGAATTATGTAATCAAGAATTGTATAATCAAGAATCAAGAATCAAGAATCACTATTTCGGGAAACACGGGCCCCCTTCCGAGTATACTCCCCTATATTGTCCATTACTAAGCCGTACCCTTATAACCCCGGCTTGTTATTATTTTATAATTAATTATGAACATGCAATTGGTACGACTAGTGAAACGGTGTAATCAAATAGTTTAGCCAAGAAAAATATCAAGGACAGTAATCATGGACATGAGACGTAAAACGAGTACATGTATCGAGAGTAATTAATATGGAATTATCAAGTGGTATAAAATACATTCTATCAACCTATTATATCTATGCAAGTTATTATTACAAGAACAATAATACATTCAGTTCATTAATTATGAAAAATAAAGGGTTTATATGCAAAAATGTATACATGAATTTTTAGATAACTTAACATATCTGCATTCAAATTCACTTTTCCGTTGTTACAGAAAAGCAAATCCAATTCCGTCAGAGATTCTAGAAAGTAGACTCTCTCCCGGTTCCAACGCATATTCACACGATACATTCTAAGGACAGTAGCGATGCGTACAAATTCATTCTTCGCTGGTTTCGATGTCTCGCTCGCATTCTGGAAATTCGGAGTCACAATACTAAAACTGCGATATCTCACAATCATACATCCGATTGAGAAACTGTAGGATGTTTCGGATATCTAGACTCGAAGGGCTACGATTTTCATGTAGAAAGTTTTTCGATCCAGTATCGGTAACATGGTCAAATTCTCAGTACAAGATACCATTCGTAATCCCGTGCAGGTTCAGAATTCACAATATGACAGTACTAAAATCGCGATATCTCACAATCTATACATCCGATTGAGAAACCGTAAGATGTTCTGGATTCGGGACTCGATGGGCTACGATTTCCACGTAGAAAATCTTCAATCCAGTATTGGGAACAAGGTCGAATTCTTAGTGCAAGGTCAAGAAATTTTAGAGATAGTAAGGTTGAATATTCGATATTCGATAACACGATTCGAAATGTGTTAACGGTTCACTCTTGAGTTGATATAGCATGAAACAAGTGACTAGAACAGAGTTTGACAATAAAATATGATGATAACTAGACTACTTGCCACGAGTCAAAGGAAAATGCTTGTACGAGAACAAAAAGAGTGTACAAGGTACTTGCCTTATAATGTGATGATTACGGTGGTAGTGTTAACCACGGAAAGAAGCGACGTCGGCAACGGACGGCGGCACAACGGCGGTAAGAATGGCGGTAAGACGGTAGTTAACGGTAGCAACGGTGAGCGACGACAACAACAAGGTGGCGCGGTGTCGGGTTATTTTTCGGGATTCACGGGATCGTAGAAGCGGAGTCGTTGGCTCGAAGGTGGAATGTGAAGTGGAGCTTGGGCATTGCTTGCTCTCGGTATGAAGAAGGCAGGGGGTGTGAAGAAGGCAAAATGAAAAATGAGACGTAGAGGTGGGGGGTTGATGTGTTATGCATGTGTGTGTGTATGCATATATATAGATTTAAACAAGGAGAGAGGGAGAGAGAGTTGGCTGGTTGCAATTGTGCATGCATGTGTAGGGGTGTAGATGGGGTGTAGAAAAATCAAAGGAGGTTAGGAAAATGAGAGTGTAGGGTGGTGGAGGTGTAGAAAAATATAAGCCTAGGTGTGGAAAAATGAGGGGTTAGTGGGGATTAGGTTAGAAAATAGGAATAAGGAGGAGAAGTCAGTAGAAGTTAGGTTGTAGGAGGAAAAAAATGAGAAAGTTAGGCGTAGGATTAGGATTAGGATTAGGATTAGGATTAATCAGGGTTTAAAATTTGTATTTAAACTCCGATCGAAAAATTCACAAAATTATAGAATTGATCAGAAAAATATTCTGGCTTTAGATAAAGAGTCCAAAGAGAAAAATAAAACTGATCTGAAAATTGAAGTACAAAAATTTACGTAGTAAAATACGTACAACTGGAACAGGGAGTTACAATCCTACCCACCTTACAAAAAAATTTCGTCCTCGAAATTTACTTAGGCGAGATATAGGATAGCTTAAGAAGCTAATGAAATACACTTCAATGAAGAGTACAACAGAAGATAAAAGAAACAAAGAGTACAAATGCACGAATACAACTAAAGACAAATTGTGTATCCTCAACTGGAGGAATCAACAATTTAATGTCTAGGCTCAGAATCTGAACCACCGACATCGCTAACATCCCAGTTCAGCTGAGTCACAAGCTCATCTCGCTCTGGCACATACTCCTCCAATTTTCTTAGTAACTCCTAGGGCGATGAAGCTGAAATCAAGATGTGTCTGGCCTTACTGGATATAAACTCCTCAGCCCTAGCTGAATCTATAAAGGACAGAAGTGAGTCGTAATATCCATCAACATTTAAAAGTCCCACTGGTTTGTTGTGGATCCCTAGTTGAGCCCATGTGATCACTTCAAACAACTCCTCAAGTGTCCCATAACCTCCGGGTAAGGCTATGAAAGCATCAGCAGCTCGAGCCATTTCAGCCTTCCTCTCGTGCATGCTAGAGACAACTCTAACATCTCCCACAGTTCCCCCAGTAATCTCTTTCGGCATCAGGGACTTGGGAATCACTCCCAAAACGTGTCGGCCACCAACACGAACAGCGTCAGAAACCAGGCCCATCAATCCTATGCTCCCACCACCGTAGACGAGATCGATATTTCTCTCTACAAGCTCCTTACCGAGCTCGATCGCGGCTTCCTGATAGCTAGTTCTTTTGCCAGAGCTACTGCCACAAAATACACAAATCCTGCCGAATCTCGATAAAGATGAAGAAAGCTTCATCTTCTTCCCTGCTTCACTTTCTTCTTCCACCGATTTCCTCTTCATCCCCGCTACCGATTCTTGATCTCTTCTTTCCATTTGCCAAGAAAATCCAAGCTCCTACTCTCTCTTTCTTTCTTGCTCCCGCCTCTGCTATCGGATTCTCACTCTTTCTCTTCACCGAAGCTTGCTCCCGAGTTGCCTTCTTCTTTCTCTTCTTCTCTTTCTTCCCTGACCTCTCTCTCTTTCTTTCTTCTCCGACTTCTCTTTCTTTCTTCTTCCTTCTCCGACTTCTCTCTCTTTCTTCTTCCTCTTTCTTCCTCTTTTTCTTCTTTCTCTTTTTCTTTCTTCTTTCTTTGACTTCTCTCTCTCTCTTTCTCTTCTTTTTATTTCTTCTTCTTCTTGTCTTTTTCTTCATTAATGCACCGCACCCTATAACCGGCCTATGGCCAATATTTGCACTTTGGCCCCTATCCATTTCAAATATAACATCGAACCTTGAGTTGTTGATGACGTTGAAGTTTACTTTGATATTCATTCCACGAATCAATAAGGGACTCTACTACGCTTCCGCTGCGCCACTCTGATGGTGATGCTTCTCGCTGCTGATACCAAGTGATAGCGATCGATGAATTGAGAAGAATTAAGAAATTTGTAACACGAAGATATTGGTTGTCAAACTTATTTGGTAAAGTGGGCCACACCACCAAACAAAGTTGAAAAATTATGGCAAGATTGGTGCCGCAAAGAAAAATGGGAGAAACAGGAATGAATAATTTGTCAGTTACTCATTTCTCATTCCTATAAATGAGAGGTTTAGGAAGAAGAAAAAAATTTAAGCAAGATAAGAACAAGAAACAAGCAGAAAAGAAGAAAAGGAATAGAGTGCTATAGCTCCATCATTCGTTGCATCTCCTGGAGAATGGCGACGATCTCCGATAGTTCATCCCTGGGCATAGAAGTCGAAGATCCTCCGTGAACCATAGTCTGAAATGTATATTCGAATGGGGTAAATCTCCAGATGGCAAGTTGGTTATTAACATTCATGTGATCCACGTGATGTGTATATTGTTGAGCTTAGCATGGTTCGAGCCTAGGCTCTGATACCACTAAAAACCTGTCACGCCCCGCTTCCCACTATACGGAAATACAGGCACGCAACTGAGGCCCAGCGAATGATGTACATCATCCATAAGCTGTACAATTATAAGCTCAACAAGATCTTTATAACACATTCACGCAGGCAAATATAATAATCACATGAGCTGAAAATAGAATAACCATCATTTGGATAATACATCAACATCGGGTCAAGATGCCCGGGAGTACAAGGTGCCAGAATTAAAATAATATGATAAGCAGTTCGCTATAACAACTAGATAAAATAGCGACTGAAAGAAAAACAACATGAAGTAGTAAGGAAG
This sequence comes from Hemerocallis citrina, assembly GCA_017893485.1. Taxonomy (NCBI): domain Eukaryota; kingdom Viridiplantae; phylum Streptophyta; class Magnoliopsida; order Asparagales; family Asphodelaceae; genus Hemerocallis; species Hemerocallis citrina. The sequence goes on from CM030358.1 coordinate 83,093,350, forward strand.
CAGCAACGATCGCCTAGAGAGTCTGCTCGTCGGATCCATCAGTACCTGTATAATTATTAACTCAAAGAAAAATAGAAAAGTTCCCGTTAGAGCAAGTTTCGGGCAGCAAGTAGCAACAAGCAGAAAAAGGGGTAATATAACAAGATATAACATGGAAGAAACAAGAAGTAGAAGTACAAATACAATATGAAAGTAAGCAAGGAACTGGGACAATATGATCATGTAAGTAATAACGATAACTAGTGTATTCTAGACTTCAAGATATAAGCAATTGATAACCTAGGCTCAGTTAATCGATAATCATGTAATCAAGGATCAAGAGTCATGTAATTAAGAATCATGTAATCAAGAGTCTTGTAATCAATAGTCATGTAATCAAGAGTCATGTAATCAAGAGTCTTGTAATCAATAGTCATGTAATCAAGAGTCATGTAATCAAGAGTCTTGTAATCAAGAGTCATGTAATCAAGAGTCTTGCTTAGTGGAAATCTCAAGTTTATCTGTGTTATTAACTTATCTAATGCACGCAATCCTGTGTCCCATACCACAAGTTCGGTGCATATCAATCATGTGACGTTTAGACTTAAGTAGTGAATTCTATAGGATCATATACTCGGGTCTTCCAGTGATAGTATCAAGACATGTAATCATGAATCATGTAATCGAGAATTATGTAATCAAGAATTGTATAATCAAGAATCAAGAATCAAGAATCACTATTTCGGGAAACACGGGCCCCCTTCCGAGTATACTCCCCTATATTGTCCATTACTAAGCCGTACCCTTATAACCCCGGCTTGTTATTATTTTATAATTAATTATGAACATGCAATTGATACGACTAGTGGAACGGTGTAATCAAATAGTTTAGCCAAGAAAAATATCAAGGACAGTAATCATGGACATGAGACGTAAAACGAGTACATGTATCGAGAGTAATTAATATGGAATTATCAAGTGGTATAAAATACATTCTATCAACCTATTATATCTATGCAAGTTATTATTACAAGAACAATAATACATTCAGTTCATTAATTATGAAAAATAAAGGGTTTATATGCAAAAATGTATAGATGAATTTTTAGATAACTTAACATATCTGCATTCAAATTCACTTTTCCGTTGTTACAGAAAAGTAAATCCAATTCCGTCAGAGATTCTAGAAAGTAGACTCTCTCCCGGTTCCAACGCATATTCACACGATACATTCTAAGGACAGTAGCGATGCGTACAAATTCATTCTTCGCTGGTTTCGATGTCTCGCTCGCATTCTGGAAATTCGGAGTCATAATACTAAAACTGCGATATCTCACAATCTATACATCCGATTGAGAAACTGTAGGATGTTTCGGATATCTAGACTCGAAGGGCTACGATTTTCATGTAGAAAGTTTTTCGATCCAGTATCGGTAACATGGTCAAATTCTCAGTACAAGATACCATTCGTAATCCCGTGCAGGTTCAGAATTCACAATATGACAGTACTAAAATCGCGATATCTCACAATCTATACATCCGATTGAGAAACCGTAAGATGTTCTGGATTCGGGACTCGATGGGCTACGATTTCCACGTAGAAAATCTTCAATCCAGTATTGGGAACAAGGTCGAATTCTTAGTGCAAGGTCAAGAAATTTTAGAGATAGTAAGGTTGAATATTCGATATTCGATAACACGATTCGAAATGTGTTAACGGTTCACTCTTGAGTTGATATAGCATGAAACAAGTGACTAGAACAGAGTTTGACAATAAAATATGATGATAACTAGACTACTTGCCACGAGTCAAAGGAAAAATGCTTGTACGAGAACAAAAAGAGTGTACAAGGTACTTGCCTTATAATGTGATGATTACGGTGGTAGTGTTAACCACGGAAAGAAGCGACGTCGGCAACGGACGGCGGCACAACGGCGGTAAGAATGGCGGTAAGACGGTAGTTAACGGTAGCAACGGTGAGCGACGACAACAACAAGGTGGCGCGGTGTCGGATTATTTTTCGGGATTCACGGGATCGTAGAAGCGGAGTCGTTGGCTCGAAGGTGGAATGTGAAGTGGAGCTTGGGCATTGCTTGCTCTCGGTATGAAGAAGGCAGGGGGTGTGAAGAAGGCAAAATGAAAAATGAGACGTAGAGGTGGGGGGTTGATGTGTTATGCATGTGTGTGTGTATGCATATATATAGATTTAAACAAGGAGAGAGGGAGAGAGAGTTGGCTGGTTGCAATTGTGCATGCATGTGTAGGGGTGTAGATGGGGTGTAGAAAAATCAAAGGAGGTTAGGAAAATGAGAGTGTAGGGTGGTGGAGGTGTAGAAAAATATAAGCCTAGGTGTGGAAAAATGAGGGGTTAGTGGGGATTAGGTTAGAAAATAGGAATAAGGAGGAGAAGTCAGTAGAAGTTAGGTTGTAGGAGGAAAAAAATGAGAAAGTTAGGCGTAGGATTAGGATTAGGATTAGGATTAGGATTAATCAGGGTTTAAAATTTGTATTTAAACTCCGATCGAAAAATTCACAAAATTATAGAATTGATCAGAAAAATATTCTGGCTTTAGATAAAGAGTCCAAAGAGAAAAATAAAACTGATCTGAAAATTGAAGTACAAAAATTTACGTAGTAAAATACGTACAACTGGAACAGGGAGTTACACCAGCCATCAACGGTACCCCGTCTGCCCGACCTCGCATGGCGCCCAAGGCCAAGAAAGCCATTACCTCTGTGCGTCGACAGGACGCGCCCCCTCAGGGTGCCGCCGCCGATGCTCATGGATCCAACAACCCCGGGGTCAGTCACGGACACCAACTGGGGGCCTCCTGACCAGTCCAGCCCGACCTACGAGGGGTAATCCAGAACCGGCATGCCAGCCGGTCTAGGGGAGGGGCCGCTTCCAACTCGGCCCCGAACCATCCCAAACCTCCGTCCCAAGGGCGAGGGCCAACACTCAGCCGTGTCGGCCGGCGCCCACCGGCTCAACAAAATCAGGCCGAGCGTGCCCCGGTCACCCACCATGAGTTTCAAGACTTCCGAAAAGAAATCATGGAGGCCATCCGGGGAACCCCCGTCGATGACAGCAGCCGCCGTTCTTGCTCCCGTTCGGATGCCGAGGCCAGCGTGTCTCGCGTCCCGACAGTCTAGCCAGAGTTTGACGACGATATTTTGAAATGCCTCCAAGAAATGGAAGACCGCCTCGATCACTTTGGCGAAGGCGGCCCAAGGCCGGCCCACGGATACAGGCCCGTCCGACCTCCGTTCTCCGCTGCCATCTTGCAGGCGGAAATTCCCCGGAACTTCCGCCCACCTCAATTCGAGACTTATGATGGGAAGGATGGTCTGGCTGATCACATGGAGGGCTTCAAAACCCTCATGATGATTCACAGCGCATAGGATCCCCTCCTGTGCCGCGCCTTCCCCGCCACCCTCGGGGGTCCGGCTCGGGAATGGTTCTCCAAGCTCGCCCCCGGCTCCATCTATTCTTTCGACCAAATGGAGGGCAACTTCCTCGCCCACTTTGTAACCTGCCGAAAGGCCGAGAGGACAAGTGCGTCCCTACTCAGCCTCCGGCAGAAGGAAGGGGAGTCGCTCCGGGTGTTCGTCCGAAGGTTCACCGCCGAGGCACGGTCGGTCTCCTCACTCGACCCAGGGGTCGCCTCGGCAGCATTCCGGCACAACGTCCGTCATGGACAGCTGATGGCCTCCCTGGTGAAGAGGCCCCCGATAGATTTCCCCGACCTCCTCAATCGGGTCGAAAAGTACATCCGAGCTGAGGAGGCCCTGAATTCAGAAGACTCGAAAGAAATTCCCGGGAAGGGAAAGCGCAAGGTCGACGAGGTCGAGCCAGCAAAGAAAGTTCCAAGGGACGGGGGCGCCACCAAAAGGGTTCCTTCGGTCCCTCGCTTCGAGAGGTACACCCCGCTGACGCAGAACGTGTCAACCATTCTCTTGGCGATCGAAGACAAGGACCTCGTGCAATTCCCCCTTCGGCCGAACAGCAACAACAGTAAGAAGAGGGATCAGCGGTTCTATTGCCGCTTCCACCGGGACAATGGGCACGACACGGATCATTGTCGTGCCCTGAAGGACGAGATCGAGGCTCTCATCCACCGAGGGTACCTCCGGGAGTTCAAAAGGGAAGACGCTCGGGACCAGAGGGATACCAGGAACAGGAGGGCTTCCCCTCCTCCTCGAGCGCCCAGACAGTGCCCCAAGCTGGACCAGGAGCCTGAAGAGCCCGAGGGTTAGGCCATCTTACATTGCGTCCATGGTGGGCCAATAGGAGGGGAGTCCAACCCTTCCCGCCAGGCGTTCGTTCGGAATGTCAACGCCGTTTAGGGCCCCCTCTCCCCCCCAAGTCCAGCAACTCCCTGTCTCCTTCTCGGGGGAAGACCTGGAAGGAGTTCGGCTCCCGCACAACTTACAATGCCATACTCTGCCGTCTCGGGCTCTTCTCCCTCCATGCTGTTCCCTCGGCCTACCACCAGAAGATGAAGTTCCCTACCAACACTGGTGTCGGAATTGTCCGAGGAAACCAAGAAGCTGCACGATCGTGCTATATGACGGCGATCGGGGGCGGGGTATTCCCCCTCGATGCCGTCGAGCTGCAGCCCGAGAGAACCCAGCCAGAACCAGAACCGGCAGACGAGCTGGAAGATGTCTTGTTCGAGACAGGTGATGCGTTAAGGTGTTTCCGAGTGAGCTGCTCCTTCGCTCCCGACCTCAAAGCCGCTCTGATCAGCTGCATTCGCCGCAACGTCGACCTCTTCGCTTGGAAGCCCTCTGACATGCCCAGTATCTCCAAGGATCTCATCATGCACAAACTCAGCGTGATCCCCGGTTCGAAGTCGGTCGTCCAGAAGCGACGTAAGTTCGCCCCAGAGCGACAACAGGCAGTAAATGCGGAAGTAGACAAGCTCCTGTCTGCGCGATTCATACAAGAGGTCAGCTACCCCGAGTGGCTGGCGAACGTCGTCATGGTCAAGAAGGTGAGCAGGAGCTGGAGGATCTGCATAGATTTCACCGATCTCAACAAGGCATGCCCCAAGGATCCGTTCCCTCTCCCCAGTATCGATGCTCTTATCGACGCCACATCGGGTCACGAGCTCCTATCCTTCATGGATGCCTTCTCAGGCTATAATCAGATTCGGATGTTCCCTCCAGATATAGCCAAGACGTCCTTTGTTATGGACCAAGGGCTTTATTGTTACCGGGTCATGCCCTTCGGGCTGAAGAACGCCGGTGCTACTTATCAGAGACTCGTTAACCGAGTCTTCAAGAATCAAATTGGGCGTAATATGGAAGTGTATGTCGACGACATGCTCGTCAAAAGCAAGCGGGGGAGGGATCATGTTGCCGACCTGGAAGAGGCCTTTGGGGTCCTTCGGACCCACAACATGAGGCTCAATCCAGCGAAGTGTGCATTCGGCGTCTCCTCGGAAATGTTCCTCGGGTTCATCGTCAGCCAACGTGGCATCGAGGCGAACCCCGAAAAAATCCAGGCCATAATATAATAGACATAGCCCCTCCCAGGAACATCAAAGAAGTCCAGAGGCTGACGGGAAGACTGACGGCCATCGGCCGTTTCCTCTCCAAATCCGGAGAAAAGTCCCTTCCGTTCTTTAAGGCACTGCGCAGAACCGGAGGGTTCGAGTGGGGTACTCAGCAGCAAGAGGCCTTCGGCCAATTAAAAAAGTACCTCGCCAACCCTCCTCTCCTCAGCAAGCCCGAACCAGGTGAGCCACTCTGGCTTTACCTTCTGGCTTCGGAGAACGTGTTCAACGCCGTCCTCGTTCGAGAAGAGGAAGGAGTCCAAAAGCCTCTGTACTATGTGAGCAAGGTCCTGCTCGACGCCGAGACCAGATATTCCAGGATGGAGAAAGTAGCATATGCCTTGGTCATGGCCGCACGGAAGCTCCGTCCATATTTTCAAGCACATTCAGTCCAGGTGCTCACGGATCAACCCCTGAAGACCGTGCTCTACAACCCGAGAACTCGAGACGACTAGTCAAGTGGTCGATCGAGCTCAGTCAGTATGACATCGGCTATCAGCCGAGGACGACTAACAAAGGGCAGGCCCTCGCCGAGTTCATCACAGAATGCACCATCTCTGAGCAGCCAACAGGCAAGGAAGCCGACCAGATGTGGGAAGTTTACATCGACGGTTCCTCTTGCGAAGCGGGGAGTGGTGCGGGCATCATTCTGCGGGGACCAGACGGTTTTCTCCTTCAATACTGCCTCCGCCTCAACTTCCTGGCCTCTAACAACAAGGCCGAGTACGAGGTCATGATCGCCGGGCTCACCCTGGCTCATCAGGCCGGTACCAGACAGATCAGGGCCTTTGGCGATTCTCAGCTTGTGGTCAACCAAATCACTGGGGAGTACGAGGCCCGTGACGATCGGATGATCAGATACATGGCCATAGTCCATCGGCTATTAACGTCCTTCGACGAGTCGGCCGTCTTAAGGATCCCCAGGGAGCAGAACGCCCAGGTCGATGCCCTGTCAAAGTTAGCTTCCTCATCCTTTGAAGGCCTCGACTGAACCGTCCTGATTGAAGTCCTGCTGAAGTCGAGCACGGACTTCCCTGAGGCTCTATGCATTGAAGACGGATCCCCCCAGACGACTGGACCACTCTTATTAAGAAATTTCTAATCAAAGGAGAGCTCCCCGAAGATCGGGCCGAAGCGAGGCAGGTCAGGGTCCGTTCAGAAAGGTTCGCAATAATCGACGCAACCCTCTTCAAAAGGTCCTACACAACAACGGATGGCAGACCCTACCTCCGCTGCCTGACCCCTGATGAAGCAAAGTACGTCCTCAAGGAGCTACACGAGGGGATCGGTGGATGCCATATGGGAAGCCGCTCGCTAGCGCGAAAGGCTTTGAATCACGGGTACTACTGGCCCACTATGCTGTAAGACAGCCTAGTCCTAGTGAAGAAGTGCGGTCCCTGTCAATGGTTCTCCCCCGTGAAGAGGACTCCGCAAGCAAATCTCTGTTCCATGGCTAGTCTGACCCTCTTTGCGATGTGGGGGATGGATCTGGTAGGCCCATTTCCGAAGGCAACGAGCCAAAGGAAGTTTCTCATAGTGGCGATCGACTACTTCACAAAGTGGATCGAGGCAGAGTCATTAGCAACGATCACCGAGCAACAGACCCAACAGTTCTTCTGGAAACACATCGTCTGTCGGTTCGGGATCCCACAGGTGCTCTTCACGGATAATGGGACTCAATTTGCGGGCAAGCATTTTCGCAAATTCTGCGAAGATCTCGGGATCCAGCAGTGCTTCTCCTCAGTATGCCACCCCCAGTCCAACGGTCAGGCCGAGAACGCGAATCGCCAAATCCTTGACGACCTCAAGAAACGACTCGATAACTCTTCGAAGGGGCTATGGGTCGATGAGCTGCCAAGCGTTCTTTGGGCCCACCGGATGACGAAGAGGATCCCCACGGGAGAGTCGCCATTCAAACTAACGTACGGTGGGGAGGCCGTCATTCCCCTGGAAATCGGGATCCCCTCACCCCGAATAATGACCTTCGACGAGGCAAGCAACTCTGCACAACTGCGAGCCGATCTGGACCTCATAGACGAGGTCAGGGAGAAGTCCGCCATCAGAAGGAGCATCTACCAACAAAGGGTCGAAAAGTTCTGCAACAAGAAGGTGCGTCCCACCGACATCAAACTCGGAGATCTCGTCCTCCGGAGGTTGGTTGTATCCAGTCCCGGCCAGAAGAGGAAATGGCCTCGAACTGGGAGGGCCCTTACAAAGTATCTGAGGTTGTGCGTTCGGGAACGTACCACCTAACCAATTCAGAAGGCAAGGTCGTCAAGAGACACTGGAATGCGGAGCACCTCATCAAGTTCCTGGGAGAGGACTAGCCTCCATCCCATGTAAACTATGAAGAATGTAATCGCACGTCGTGCCTCGTTTTGTGTAAAGTTCAATTTTGTTGTAAATATGCCAGCTTTCTTAAAACAAGTTTGTGGCCTCATATTGATTCCCATTAAAAAGCATGTTTCGAGCTCGGCGCTTAGATAGCATCGCGAGCCAGAAAAGCTTCCCTTACAAGCTTACGGCTCGGCACTCGGACAGCATCGCGAGCCAGCCAGAAAAGCTTCCCTTACAAGCTTATGGCTCGGCACTCGGATAACCTCGCGAGCCAGAAAAACTTCCCTTACAAGCTTACGGCTCGGCACTCGGACAGCATCGCGAGCTAGAAAAGCTTCCCTTACAAGCTTACGGCTCGGCACTCGGATAGCATCGCAAGCCAGAAAAGCTTCTCTTACAAGCTTATGGTTCGGCGCTCGGACAGCATCGCGAGCCAGAGAAGCTTCCCTTACAAGCTTACGGCCCGGCGCTCGGATACACCCGTACCGTCTTCCTGAGAACAAGTATGGGGGCTCGACGTCGACCCCGAGCAAGGCCGAGGCTTTCCTCAAAGCACCTCGACCATCACGCTCGGCGACGACCTTCAGCCACGCCCATTACCGGCTTTTTTCCCGGTGTGGGGGCTCGGCATCTGCCCCTGGCATTGGTTGGGGCTTCTTCAAGCTGACCAACCCCTGCGCACGGCGGTAATCGCCAGCTACACCCGTACTGTCTTCCTGAGAACAAGTGTGGGGGCTCGACGTCGACCCCGAGCAAGGCCGAGACTTTCCTCAAAGCACCTCGACCATCACGCTCAGCGACGACCTTCAGCCACGCCCATTACCAGCTTTCTCCCCGGTGTGAGGACTTGGCATCTGCTCCTGACATAGGTTGGGGCTTCTTCAAGTTGATCAATCCATTCTCACGGTGGCAACCGCCAGCTACGCCCGTACCGTCTTCCTGAGAACAAGTGTGGGGGCTCGACGTCGACCCCGAGCAGGGCCGAGGCTTTCTTCAAAGCACCTCGACCATTACGCTCGGCAGCGATCTTCAGCCACGCCCATTACCGGCTTTCTCCACGGTGTGGGGGCTCGGCATCTGCCCCTGGCATAGGTTGGGGCTTCTTCAAGCTGATCAACCCATGCACACGGTGGCAACCGCCAGCCACGCCCGTACCGTCTTCCTGAGAACAAGTGTGGGGGCTCGACGTCGACCCCGAGCAGGACCAAGGCTTTCTTCAAAGCACCTCGACCATTATGCTCGGCGGCGATCTTCAGCCATGCCTATTACCGGCTTTCTCCCCGGTGTGGGGGCTCGGCATCTGCCCCTGGCATAGGTTAGGACTTCTTCAAGCTGACCAACACCTGCGCACGGCGGCAACTGCCAGCCACGCCCGTACCGTCTTCCTGAGAACAAGTGTGGGGGCTCAACGTCGACCCGAGTAGGGCCGAGGCTTTCTTCAAAGCACCTCGACCATTACGCTCGGCGACGATCTTCAGCCACGCCCATTACCGGCTTTTTTCCCGGTGTGGGGGCTCGGCATGTGCCCCTGGCATAGGTTGGGGCTTCTTCAAGCTGACCAACCCCTGTGCACGGTGGCAACTGCCAGCCACGCCCGTACCGTCTTCCTGAGAACAAGTGTGGGGGCTCGACGTCGACCCGAGCAGGGCCGAGGCTTTCTTCAAAGCACCTCGACCATTATGCTCGGCGGCGACCTTCAGCCACGCCCATTACCGACTTTCTCCTCGGTGTGGGGGCTCGGCATATGCCCCTGGCATAGGTTGGGGCTTCTTCAAGCCGACCAACCCATGCGCACGGCGGCAACCGCCAGCCACGCCCATACCGTCTTTCTAAGAACAAGCGTGGGGGCTCGTCGTCGACCCCGAGCAAGGCCGAGGCTTTCTTCAAAGCACCTCGACCATTATGCTCGGCGACGACCTTCAGCCACAACTACTTCAGCAAAATTTTCATTAAGGTTTAGAGCGTCTGCCTTCGGCAGACGCCCCGAGCCTCAGGTCGATTGGTTGACCCTCCTCTCGCCCGCGAACAACTCGGGGTTTGCAGCTTTCGCGAGCCAAAATTCCGAACTGTTCGAGGATGGCAGGGGAGCCACCGACCCTCGGCTCTCTCCTACCCTCCGAACCAATCGGTCGGCCCACCACTCACCAACGAACAACCCGGGGTCTTACGGCCCTCAAGACCCAAACCCCGAATTGTTCGAGGGTGATTGGTGAACCTCTAATTCGGAGCCCTCGGAGAAATTTTAATTTTGGGGCGCCCACCTTCGGCAGGCACCCTAGTTGAGTGAGATCAGACACCCTCACTTCTTGACAACCAACAAGGGGGAGTGGGGGTTATATAGCCCCTGAGACGCGCAGTTATTGCGTCTGGGAATCCCAAACGGCGGAAGGCGAAACGTCACCATTAATTCTTATTTGGAGGCGAAACGTAGGGGTGTTCATCGGTTCAAAACCGAACCGAACCGAACAAAACCGAACCGAACCGAACTTTTCGGTTTGGTAAAATTGAAACCGAACTCCGAACCGAACATGTACATTTCGGTTTTAACCGAACCGAAATATATCGGTTCGGTTCGGTTAATAACCGTACTAACCGAACTTAAAAAAAGAATTTTAGTTTTGAATGTTTATATTAGATTCTGAGTGAAAGATTCATTATTCAATATTCATTAAGCAAACAACAACCAATTAGCATTGTACTCATAATTTATACACTACAAAATTACCGTAATAACTAGCAAAAAAACTCAATTTACAAGTTACAAATGATTACAATTTACAACCAATCAACTATATAAGCTTATATTTTACAATTTGAAATTACAAGTTTCTGACTTTCTGTAACATTGTTGTTTGCAGGCCTCATCTGAGTCATCTCAACTCTCGAGCACACCAGAACAAATGAACAATCAGCAAATGAACAAAAAACTTGAGCCTGCAGCACCAATCAAAACAATCAGCAATTGTCAATAAGTTTTTTTTCAAAATAAATTGTCAAGATGTAATGTGGTAGTATAAGCACAGTACTTGTTCACCAGGCTGCAAACTTTCAACATCCAAAGCCTTATCAATTATCATATTCTGTGATTGGCAAATAAAGCATTCTTCGCACACTGTAAATACTCCCAAGCAAATAAACAACATGAATCACATGCTCGTATAAATTAGTGTGTTATGAATTTTTATGGAATG